>WEZZ01002284.1:3787-30656 GCA_013400585.1 Chloropsis cyanopogon | reverse complement strand
TCAGAGAAACCTGGCAAAATTAAAAAAACCCCAAACTTTTGGGGGGGGATTAAATTTTTTTTTTTTGGGTTTTTTTTTTTTTTTTGTTTTTTTTTTTTTTTGTTTTTCCCTTCTATACCACCCATAGAAGAAGTTGGGTTAAGGAGACTTACAAAGGCTTTTACTCTTCGTTTCAGTCTGTGGGTAATCAACACACAGTATTTTGCCTCAGTGGTCCTTTCTAGCTGCAAACCTTTACTGTCATAATTTAATAAAGAGAAATTTTACAGCTTATGAGCCCACTTATGCCTGGGTCACCAACATAACTGGAGGCAGCAGGGCTTACGCTCCCAGAAGATGATACCGAAGAGTAGTGGGATATGACTTTTGCATTAAATGTGAGATTGACTCTACAGTTGATGCAGAACTATTACTTGGAGAATTTGCCCTAAAGAGATGTCACTCTAATTAAATTATGCATGGAATTACAAAGTGCTCATTTGTGCTGTAGCTGTATTTCCTGTTCTTCCTTATGGAAAACCAATCAGTTGAACTCAGGTGGGAGAACAGGACCACTGTTATTTCCTACTTTGTAATGCTGTATGCTATATTCATGGATCAGAAGTGATCCTGGTTTTGTTGCACAAATAACGCAGTCTTCTGTTGTCTGTTTCTGTGGGACTTTTCATCAAATACTGATCCAAACATTGATTTCTGTGATAGTGGCCTGACACAATAATGCTGCGTGTTGGGAATCCTATACATTGCAAGGGAAACTGTAGCTACCTTCAGTGCTAATCTGATTGAGATGACTCACAATTAATCACAGTGACTAATAGTTTAATAAAGTTAAGTAGTTCTGACATGTTTCAGCAGATGTTGTTGAAGTACTCCTTTCTTTCAGCAGCACTTCATGCCCTTGTGCTGTACCTCTTCCCTGCAGCACTTGCTCACAGTGCTATTATAAACGCACAAAGACTGGGTCTGCTCTGATTCTTCACTTTGTTGCCACATTTAGAAGAAATGTTAATACTGAATCTTAAGGAAATACTAAACCGTCTCTATCAAGATGAGCCACTTGGAACCCAGCAGAAACCTAGGCTGTCCCACACTTTCCAAGTTGATGCCTCACAACTGGCAGCGTCTGTCTGGCTTCTCTAGGGCCATGACAAAGCAGTTTCAAGATGAGGAGTTCAAACACAGCCCTGAGCAATGATATTTGAAAGCCAGACAAGTATCCAAAGCCCACAGTGGAAAGAGGCATGGTCATGGGTTTGTGAAGCCGATAAATGATTGTGTAGCCTATCCTGGGTGGGGGGCAAAGAGGGTGGGTAGGTAGAAATGTGTCTGGGACAGGGACTGCTAATGCAGGGAGCGTTGTGTGTGCCTTTTGCTGATCTGCTCTGAATGAAGCTGTAACACAGAGCTCTCCATTTCTGCCTGGGTAGTCCCTGAGTCCCAGCCACACTGGGGGAAGCAGGAAGTCAGATCCCATGCTCCAAAGGGCTGGAGGGTCAGGTGTGCCCAGCCCTGCCAAACACTGAGCAGGGCAGGAGCTGTTAGAGATGAGAAGAGCAAATGGGCTTGGCTGGCAGTAAAGCTTAAATGCCTCTGAATCAATTGGACTCTCAAAGGGGCCAGCTCAGGGATCTCAATAGGTGGGCTGTGATGGGAGTGCATGAGTGTGCACTTCTTCCAGGAACAATAATACAATTTCCTTCTGGGGATAACTGTCAGTGCCTAGAGAGAGCAAGGAAAAGCTCTTCTTTGCTCCTCATGATCCTGCTCAGCATGGGATTTCCAGGTCAGAGGCTTTTTGCAACCTCCCTTGTGTTCCCAGGAGAAGCCATTTACCCTTCCCATGACTCAGTCCAGGGTTATTAGCAATAATTTATCTTCTGCTGGTACTGGCCCTAACAGAGCACTTAAAACTTATGTGTCAGTGTGGAGTCTTCATGTAGCAAAAGAGCAGCAGAAAAGGGAAGGAAAACAACATGTCCAAACCTAACACCAGGGAAGACAAGTGTAATTCTTCTCTCTTTACAAGTGAGAAAGTGAAGCTTGCTTGCTCATACACACTCTTTGTTTTGTTTTCCTAGTATTCTGTGTGACTTCTCTTTTTAGTCAGTCGTGCTTGCTGTAAGGTTTTTTTTCCTTTTTAAAATTATAGTTACATAATTACAGATGCTGGGGGATTTCTTTGTCAGAGGAGTTCCTGGAGTTAATAGCCTCTATTTGATAAGACTGAGAGTTGCTGAACAGAGGCAACTAAAGATAGACTTGTTTGTAATAGAAATCAGCAACTACTTTTAAGAAATCCTATACCAAAATATGGATGTTTGTTCATCAAGTGTGCCATTTAATCTAACTTCCCTAAATCAGTTTCATTTTTGCACTTTCTCTGAACATACTGGTGATTGTTATTCACTTGTAAAAGCCCTACATCTAACAGAGCTTTCATTGATCCTAGTGTTGTGAATAACTTTGTGATGTGGAGAAACCAGAGTCCCTCCCTCAGTGACAAACACTGTGCAGATGGTACATATGTTAATACTTTTGTTAAAATATTGTTGTGTCTTTCTGCATTCATTCCCAGTTGTCATAAATACGGCACAACACTTTTCAAAATATTCAATTCTGTTGAGTAGCATATAAGCACGGAAGTCTGAATGTTTTTGCTTTGAGTCAAAGTCTTCATATTAGTTAATTACATCAAAGAACATAGATGAGTTCTGCTATAAACTTTCTATATGTTTATAAGCAAGTCACTTGAGTTAGACAAGGCATACTCTCAACTCAGTTCTTATGATTTCAGATAATTACTGATTTCCTGGTTTTTTTATACCCTTTGCAATAGTTTTCTCTACCAGTTCTCTATATAGATAGACAAACCATGTTTCAAAAAAAGTAATATTTTTATAAGTAAAAGTACATTAAACTGTGAAACTTGATCAGACCTTTTTCAGCTATTCTTTTGAAGAGGGCTACCTATACATATGTAGTATATGTATTATTTGTGTTGTTTCAATAACATATTACTATGGTAAGTGGTGTTACATATAAAGTGTTATGTCCAGTACCTAAAAGGAGACTACAAAAAAGCTGGAGAGGGACTTTTTACAAGGGCGTTAAGTGAAAGGACAGGAGAGAAGAGCTTGAGGTTGAAAGAGGGTTGGTTTAAATTTGCCTTGAGGATGGCGAGGTATTGGAACAGGTTATCTAGAGAAGTTGTAGATGCTGCATCTCTGGAAGCATTCAGGGTTGGTTTGGATGGGGCTTGGAGCAGCCTGGTCAAGTGGAAAGTGTCCCTGCCCATGGCAGGGAGGTTGGCACTAGATGCTTGAGAAGATCTTGAACGTCCTCTTCCTCCCAAACAGTTCTACGATATGCACACATGCCTGCATGTCGCTGTGGCGCACAGAATGACGAGGCGAGACCTCGAGTTTCTCAGAGAATCAGATGGCTTTTTTTAATTAAACAATTCATCCTTTTTTACAGATTCTTTCACTAGCAGCTATTTGATTGGTTAAATGACATGACGCCTCTCTACTGCCATTGGATGAGATAGAGCATATTTTGAAAACGCACACGAGGAAATAATAAACTAAAGTGAAAAACAGCACCTGTTATTTTGAGAATGAGAAACGCTTACAGAATCTCTATCAGTCTTTTCCTGACAACATGAAATGCCTACAAGGCTGTTCTCTTAGAGGAAAAATGTTTTTCCTTGGGAAAACTCGGGCTGGTGCTGGATTCTCTCTAAGATTCACCAAATGTCAGCTCCACACCTGCAAACTAGTTTTTAAACTGCAGCTTTAAGAATGTATTGTTTCTTGGTAATTGATATAAAAATGTGTACGTTAAAAATACTGAAATCACCATGGATGCAAATGAATGCAAGATTGACTTTTCTATATACTACTCTAATTTTATTATCCTCAGGATGGATTTTGTTTTGCAGAAGGGATGAGAATCATCATAGGAAGATGTCTACAAACCAGAGCTAAACCAATGTAGTAGATTTTTTTGTTGTAGTAGTTTTAAGCATTTATAAGAAACAGTCAAAAAGGTTGAGTGAAAAGAGTGAAATCAGGGTGTGTTAGAAGAGAGGTGGTGACTAAAACAAATAATTTGTAAGAAACTGAGGTGTTGACAAAACTCAGTATGAAGTGCTTTTTCTTACAGCTTCAGCTTTTGATGTAAAGTGATTACTTAAGAAACTCTCCCTTTTCTTAAGAAAATATCTGCCTCTTAGGGTGGAAAGAGAAGCTTGAAATATGAGCCAAAATTCTGGCATGCAGATACCAAATGGAAAGGTCAAAATACAGTGTCAAGAACACAGTATTTTACATTTTCGAATTTGTGCGACTGGCTGTAACAAGGAGGTTTTGTAGCTGAAAGCAGGATGGTATCAGTAAAGAGCAAGATGGAGCTGGGGAAGGGGCGGGAATACTATGGACGTGCTCATGAGTGCAGAAATACACCAGCATTGCAGGTGCTACTGCAGTTATTAGTGGGAAGAAAATCTACTTGAATGATGCTGTTTTGACACCAGATTGATCTTACAGACTCTTGCACAGTGCTTCAGATGCATCTCTTGGCACCATGTGTTCTTCTTTTGGCTGAATGCATAACTGCTACTACTACTTTGTGTCTGATGTGTTACCTTCATATGCTAAAAGCACCTGTGTACTCTGGCCTCTAGGTCTTTTGTAGCATTTGGAAAAGATCAATTAAGCCATTTCCAACTTGAAAGCTTATCTAAATAGTATGTAACTGTTTGGATAAACTTATATCCTTCAAGTGAATTATAGTGGGAAAAAAAGGTAGTTAAATATACATAAACTACTTTTCAAGAGTTTACAAAGAGCATGACTAGAAATTATCTGAAGAAGAGAGATGATATTATTAATTCCCAGCACAGTAATCTAATGGATTTAGTATCATCAGTTTTAATGACTTTCCTTTAAAAATTTTTGGTTTGTTCCTGCCTACCTGGGGTAGAGAAACTGCCTTGAATGCAGCAGTCATGAGATAAAGCTTGTTCTGAGTGGCAGCCCCTTGGGTGCTTCTCTGAGGAGTGATTATGTTGATTAAACATTACTTGCCCTTTTGTAGATACTGCTCTGAGCTACTGATGGCTTGGGTAGGGGAAGGTCTGTCTAGATATCTTAGTGTTCTTTCTTGCCTAAACTGCAAAAATCATTACTTCTCTGTTGAAGATGAATGGGCAGAATAAAGACATACTTGTATGCCTGAAACACAGAGTCCCAAAGTGCTAAAAATTTGTCAGATTGACAATAAGGTTTTAAGAAATAGTCTGTGTTAAAGAAGCATCCATTTTAGGAAGTGCTTCTCAACCATAAAAGTGATTTGTTCCGATGTTATTCACTTTTATTCACCTAAGAGAGTTGCTGATCCAAGGTAGAGCTCTGGTAGACAGCTTGGCAGGGAAGGGAGTGAACTAAGGTTGGAATATGGGGAGGATTGGATACTAAGGATAAAGGTGAAAAACCTTTTTATGGATTGTTGTTTTAATTGACTTACTTGATTCCTCAATCATATCTTTTAAATATCTACTCCAACAACAAAATATTATTACCAGACGTTTAGTCAAATAACCCTCTGGGAGATATAATGTGGGAGTTTTTACAGAAGGGATTACATTTTTATTTATTGGATAGTGATTTTGGGGGCTTGTGTAAATCATTGAACTTTTAATGGTCAGAAGACCCTTTACTGTGGAAAAAAGTAGTATTTCTACGAAAAGAGCTAAACAGAAAAATGGAAACACATGTTTTTCATTTTCCTTTCCCAGCAGGCAGGGATTCTCAAAACAATAAATGGATAAAATTATAAAACAAAGATAACTTACCTGATAATGATGAAAATATGCAATTACTGATGATGAAAATATGCAATTATTGTCATTGAATAGAGTCCATATGGTCATCTATCATAATAGCAGTTTTGAATGATCAGCATTGTTGTGCAAGGAAAAATAATCAAGTCTAACTCATTCTCTTGGAAAATTCCACGTAGCTGGATAGTGAGTAGTGCAAACTGCATTCCTGTCTGATGAAAAGTGTTCTGATTGCAAGACTAGAACACTTGATTTTCTAGCTGTTGCATGTCTGCCTGCCTGAGTTTTGGCTTGCTAACAGGTGATTTAATACCAAACTAGCTATTATGCAGGATTAAGTGGTAACTTAGGGCCTATTTAGGATAGATACTGAATTTTGGCACACGACAGAAGAACATTTCATTCCTATGTCTTACACATGTTCAGGCTCTAAAGCCCAAGAAGTACAAAGATTGCTCTATATAATAGGGTTTCATATACGTCTAAAGAATATTTCTCATGGATACTTTTTGTCTCCAGATGTAATAGGAGTACTTTCCTTCTGGAGCTCTGTCTTTGCCTTCAGGGCCAAATTCAGAAGATGTCTAGCTCATGGAATAATTTGGTTATCAGCAAGTATAAGTGCAATCTGCCAAGAGGAGACAAGGCACATTTGTAACAGAGCAAATAAATTAGGATAAGCTTCTTAGCCCATCTCATTTGAAATGAAAGTTTTATTGGAGTTGTCATTTTATTATGTGTCAAAGGATAATTTGGATAATAAGATGATGCAGTGCTAGTTTTCTCAAGCCATTTTTCAAACCTTTTCAAACAGTTTTAGCTGACATTTTTTTACATGTGCTCCAGGAAGCAATCCTTGCAATGTTTTGCTGGAGCTACAGAGTAAGCTGTGTAAAAAGGCTGTAGTTGAGCTTGCTGCAGGGCAGGGGATGAGGACTAGATGATGTTAAGGTCCTTTATCACTTTTACACAACTTTTTAAATTCAAAGTTTTTACTTTTTCTGTTTGCAGCTTTATGTACTGTTTCTTATGTCATTTTTCAACACTTGTGGTAATTTGTAAGATCAGTACAAAAATATGCAGCCACTTACTCTTATTCACCACTGTAGTTTATCTTGAGGAGTATTTTTGTGTCCCTGCCAAGGAACAAAAGAGCTGACAGCATTTCTTTGGTTGTCTTGCTATTACTGTTTAGTTAACTCTGAGTGCCACCTATCTCAAGTCATGAACACAACATAAAAATGAATTAAAAGTGCTCTTTGAAATTGCTAAGGTGCTTTTAAAATCCATTAACAGCTGTAAATAAACCTTTCCATTACTAACTAACTCTGAATGCTAACTCTGGACAAGTATTGTTGCTAGTTAAAAATTATTACAGTCCCTAGTACAAAGATTATCACAGTTCAGGAAAACAATACTATTCTGAGAATATATGATTGTCAGTTAAGATTCAAGTTCAGTACATTATTAAACTAAGTAACAAAAACACTCCTGCTTCTTGTTTAGTTTAATCTTGAAATGTGAGTTATAAAATTGAATGTGAATAATGCTTTCTTCACAAACGCTCATAATCTGTGCATTTGTTTTCAGTACACGTTTTGGAACTTTATACCAAAAAATTTGTTCGAGCAATTCAGAAGAATAGCTAACTTCTATTTTCTCATCATTTTCCTTGTTCAGGTAAGCTATCCCCATTTCCCAGTAAGTTCTGTGCTCTTTCTAAAACAGGGAGAATTTGAAAAAGGTTTTAAAATCAACTGATTTGATGACCATGGAGGTAAATGGTTGTGCCTAGAAAGCCTTTTTTACATTGATGATGTGACAAAAGGAGTTTTATTTAATTTCCAGGTTGTCAGTGTGAATTTAATCTGAAGAGAATGTGACATCTGCACTAGTTGGATGGCAAGACCTATGTCCTGAAAATATTGAAAAGAATGTCTGTAATTTTTATTTTGTAATAAACATCCAGATCAGTAAAGTTGTTACTGTAAATTCTGTCAGTTACAAAGTTTTGTTTGTTTTGCAAAAATATTGTATTTTATAACAAAATAATGTCTAGATTGCAGTTTTCCAACTGTATTGTGATCAAAGCTTGAGAACTGAAATAATAGGCACTGAGATGATTCTTGCTTAGGGACGTACATAAATACTTGCTTTTGAAATGAGTTCCATGAATACCTCGTGTGCTGCTTTCTAGGTGTCTTAATTCTGAACCCGTTACAGTCACTTATTGTGATAAATAATAAAAATTTTGCTTAGTGAAAAGCTGTATTACGTTGCAGACCAGATTCTGTAGAAAAAAGGCAGTGCAGATTCCCAGGACAACTTAGATTTTGTCAATTGCACTCCTTCTGTGAATTCTGCCTCTTTGTTTATATTTGCAGAAGCCCCAGCTCAGTATTTCAGAATATACTGTGTGCATAAGAAAAGCTCTGTTGTATAACATGTAAAGCCAGTACCATGCTAATTTCTAATGGTGCTCCATAATTTTGCTTCCAAAGCTGCAGCTTTCAGGTCTAATACTTCCTTAAAGTCTTGCAAGCAAATATTTTTACGAGGCATTAACATCTGATATTAAAGTGATCTAACTGCAGTATTGTATCTTCTTATAGTATTCAGTTGTCAAATTTTTGTCAGTATCGTCCACATTCTGAAAGTTGTATTGAAGTACTGTTTTTTTCAATTAAAATTCCTTGATGAACATATTGATGAAATTGTTTGAATCATCTTACTTGAAAGGTTGACTGCTTACATTCACAAAAATATAACCAGAAAATATTTGTTCTTTTTGTTGCAGTTAATTATTGATACACCTACTAGTCCAGTTACAAGTGGACTTCCGCTTTTGTTTGTCATCACTGTCACAGCTATCAAACAGGTGAGTAATGTAGTGAGCAAAATTAAAACTAAAGAGAGAGTTGGGTCAGTTTGGGTCTGCTGTCCAAGCAATGCCCCCTCCCAGCCTCTTACCCACCAAAGCCTGCTGGTCTGCTGTGGGAGAAGATTGAAGAGAAAGCCTTGATACTGGCACTCTTCAGTACTAGCCAAAACACTGGGGCGTAACCAAGACTGGTTTAGCCCAAAGTATGAAGCACAGCAGCACAGGACTACTGTGAAGAAAGTTAACTCCACCCCAGATAGGCCCAAAACAGACAATAATTTTGGTTGTCCCTTAATAGATAACTTACTATCTTCATAGTCTTTATGCTAAATGCAGGCTTCATGAGTCTTCAAAGAAGCCATGGAGAGCTGTGTTTCTCTTTCTTTACAGTGGTAACTATTCATATTTGAGTATATTCTATAGTTAAATTCAGCATTTCTTGTTGAGCAAAAGTTGTGATACATGCAAGAGCTAGTATTTTAGTGTGGCTTTCCCAGTCTTAAGATTTTAAATGTTTCACTTCAAAGTCTTACTGTTACTAGTGACCTACCAAAGCCTGTGACATGCTGTGCCTGGTACTGCAGTTCCTTGATTTTTCTTCCAACAACTTGTGTACATTTTGAGACCTTCTTGACCTGTACCAACCGCTGGAATTATATTGCACTAAAGTTATAAAGTCTCTGTGAGTTCCCAGATAATTTTTGAGACCATCCAAGGTAGTGATACTTTTGTTCTGGATTGAATTTTCAAATGTGCTCAAGAGAGTTAGATCTAAAAATGCTATGGACTACAAGAGGTATTTTCCATCTCTTAACCACTGATGACTTTGTCAGTCTCAGTCTTTTTCATATGGCAGGACCTTTTCAATAGAAAGTTGCAGATTCCCTATCCTTTAATTTGTCTGCTTGTATAAACCACAAATTCATAGGGTAATTGAGCATTAAAAATGGTACTAAAAGGTACCCACTAAAAGGGTACTCTGCAAACTTTCTTGAAACAAAATTCTTCACAACTATGTATTGTATATAGGGTTGAAAGGTTTGGCTTGATTGTATGACAGTCATCAAATATGACAACCTTTTGTCACGTCTATCTTGCAGGATAAAGTCCCATTCTTCCAGAATACATTGCCTATACTGCCACTTTCTTGTCATCTGATTGTATAAGTACTGTGCACTTACTCAAGTCAATAGAGCATGAGCAAGAGATGATTTACATACCAGAAACTGTTCCACACTTTCGAAACCCTTATTCACCCAAATGTCTTCATTAAAATACATGGTTTTGTTTGACTAACTGCAACCATGAATGCTCTTTTTCATAGATACCCAGCACAACTCTAGTACTGACATGTATCACAATTTCATTTGTTCTAGTGAAAATACTTTTCCCTTACAGTGATCAAGGATAATTCTTAAAATTTTTCTTACAAGCTAGAGCTGTTCTGTGTCTTTATAGCCGAATGTGCGTCACTGCATCGTTCCATTTCACTCTTTTCTAGGGTTATGAAGATTGGCTGCGACATAAAGCTGACAATGCAATAAATCAATGCCCTGTTCATTTCATTCAGCACGGCAAACTGGTTAGAAAGCAAAGCAGAAAATTAAGAGTAAGTAGCTGTGACTTAACAGGTTTTGTGAGTCGGACTTTACTTCATCCTTCTTGTACATGTCACGCATAAACCAAGTTATACGGAAATGTAGTGTGACGATGTAGCATCTATTGCATTTAAGGATTCCAGTATACTAATTTTTAGTTTTATGCCTCTGATTAAAATATTTTTATAAAATTAAACTCCTAATGAGTTAAACTGTCTAATGAGATTAGATAAATCTCATTTATTAACATCATTCTAAGGTTTTATTTTTAGCTGTTACTATTGCTGATTTTTATCAGGCTGTTTTGCTTAACTGGGATTAACTAACTCCTTCCATAAATGTTACTTTCATTTTCCATTTTTAACTTGGAATTTCCGTCAAGGTTTATCTTTTCTCTATTTTTTGTCCACTATGGTTATCACAGAATCATAGGATTCTTTGGGTTGGTAGATCACCTAGTTCCAATCCCTGTGCCGTGGGCAGGGACACCTCACATTTGACCAGACTGTTCAGAGCCTTATTCAACCTGGCCTTGAACACTCTCTGGGATGGGGTATAATTACTATTATGCACATTAGTAATTTATTTAAGCCAGATTGTGACAGTCAGTGCTATGTATAGAGATACATGCATACCTACAGACAAAACACATTCTAAATATTTTCTCAAAACCCGTCAAATCACAGTCTCTTCGTTGACCTTGTGAATGCTGCTACATTCCCTTTTTGGTATATTTTCAGAAATTAATTTTTGCTGCTTGGTTTTTTTCTTTTTGGTTTTTTTTTTTTTTGTGAGCAGATTAACTTCTTAACTTCTTAATTATTTTCTTTAGAACTCAGAAAAAATTACAGATATTTGTTTGGAATTTTCTTATTTTTAATATATTTGTTTGGACGTCTTTTTCTGCTCTGCTGTTTTTGGGCATAAGTGTATCAACTGTGTTCACAGCCTTTCTGCTGTGACCTTCCATTTGAGTGTGATAGCTTCTGCCTAGGGCTTCCTGGTGATAAAAGAAATTAGGACATCACATGCTTGAGAATTCCAGGTGTGTTAACTAACCAGTTAAATATTCCAAACAAAAATAGTCGTGTGCCATGCAACTGGATTTTGAATTTTAGTGGTTCATCTGTCGCTCATATTTTCTTAAATTCTCCCATTTATTGCCTTTCAGAGGGTGTCTATTGAGTGACTAAATGATAGGAGAGACAGACCTTGAAAATACTTGCATAGAAAGGGATGTCTGTGCGTATCTGTAAATGGGTGAAATTCTCAGATCTATATTGCATGAGAAAACAGACTAGGTTGTATAAAGTAGACCCCTCTGCACCTAAAGCCTGAGGACAGTTCATTAAAGAAGGAAAAAAAGAATTGCTGAAAAATTGAGTTCTTTTTCACACAATCAGAGAACGGTTGAGGCTGGCAGGCATCTCTAGAGGTTTTATGGTCCAGCCCCCAGCTCCAGCAGGGCCACCAAGATCTGTTTGCTCAGGACAGGTTTCAAGTCTCTCCAAGGATGGGGACTCCACTACCTCCCTTGGGCAGCTGTTCCAGTGCTCAGTCACCAGCACAATGAAAATGAGGTGGACCCTCCCACATTCCAGTTGTGCCCACTGCCTCAGGTCCTGTCACTTTCCACCAGAAAGAACCTGTCCTCTGGGCATCCTTAGCTGACAGAGTGGTAAATGCTGGAACACCTTTTAAATTTCATTAAGATGCCATGTATAGTACTTTTATTTGGTTTGGATTGAGGAAAAATGAGAATTTCATACCTGATGGTTGCAGATATGCTTAGAGTTTGTGTTCTCCTGTGCCACGTGTACAATCTGCAATTTTTCATTGCTGTTGGTTAAAAAAAAAAAGCCTTTTTCATCTCTACAATTAGATAAATCTCATTTGTTATAATCATTCTAAAATTTTTAGATGTTGCTATTTCTGATTTTTATTAGACTGTTTTGCTTAACTGGAATTAAGTGACTCCTGTCAACTGCTAAGGATAGTGGAATTTAGCTTTATAAGGATATAACAAAAACAATGATTAAGCTGAGTCTTATTATAATAAATTATGACATAAAAGTATATTGAACAGATGTTGACCTACATGAAAAATTGCAAAAATTATGTATTTTTGATGGGATTTTTATTTAAACCCTGATATTCTTAGAACATGGAGTATGTCTTTGCCACTTGTTTAATCTCCAGAAATGTAGAAAAACTCATTTTTCTTGAATGATTTGCAAGAATATTTTGAATTTGTAATTGGTTGGCTGTTCTGTTGCAACATTCTAACATGTGGTAAAATATTGCCTATGTTTCCATGAATAAAAACTATTTTGCTCACCTTTAAACATGGATAAAAATAGGATGGACTTCCCCTTGGGCAGCATGCTAAAAATGTATCCTGTTTTTATCAGCAGATTAAATTGTTGGCTTTTTCAGCTGTGTCTAAGAGCAGCTCATATATCCTGGTATTTTTGAAACAGTTTTGTTGTATTTAGTCTTATAACAAGGATAATATCTTCCATCTCTCAAATAATGTTGCAAAACTTAAATAGACAGTACTTGCAGGATGGTTATCCTGAGAGGAAAGCCAGAAACAGTAGATGTCAGTCATTCCACAAGGTATAATTCAGTTTTCCAGAGATATCGCTGTAGTTTTTACTAAAGAGTATAAATAAAACCTGTTGAATTTTCAAAATATTTGTGTTAATCTAGGAAATCTGAAATTTGGGCTGCTACATACGTGCATTTTATTTTCTTGTGGTTTTTTTCCTTAGGTTGGAGATATTGTAATGGTAAAAGAAGATGAAAAATTCCCATGTGATTTAATATTCCTATCAAGTAGTAGAGGAGATGGAACATGTTTTGTTACAACAACGAGTTTGGATGGTGAATCCAGTCACAAAGTAATTAAATGTTCTACATTTTCTTTCTAAGGCAAAGTTTGCTTTTAATTTTTGAAACAGATCACAACATGACTTCATGCTTATATGTTTAAGCAGGTAGACTAATTTGTGTAATTTATGTTACTACCATCTGACTTCATTTCTCTAAAAGTAATACTGTTTTATGAAAAGTTTTAAGACATTTATTTGTGATTTTGTTTGTATCCAGTATAGGCATGCCGATTACAGTGGTAATACACTAACTTTTTATATGCTTTCATGGTGACCTGATTTATGAAAACACTGCAAGGTACTTGCACATAAGTGTAGAATCATTAAAAAAAAAGTTGGAAAAGACCATGTAAGAAGATGCCCAAATAGGAGCATTTAGAGATGCTTCTTATTTGAATTATGAGCTCTTACACAAAAGTTAGTAAATTTCATGCTGAGTATGTACAGATTAATGTCTTGTGTATCTTTTTTTTTATTTTATTTACATGTTTTTATTGATTCCAGACTTACTATGCTGTTCAAGACACAAAGGCATTTCACAATGAACAAGAAATCGATGCACTACATGCTACCATTGAATGTGAACAACCTCAGCCTGACCTTTATAAGTAAGACAATAATTCTTACCTGTTTCATTTAAGGTACCTGAGCAATAAATCATAAAAAATCATAATGAAAGGATACTGGCTGCATCTCTCTGGTTAGAGTGAGCCCCAGAATGAGCTTGAAGTCAGGTAGGTCTTCCATCCATACTCCTTTTGTGCTGGTAACTCCCTAGGTATGCTCTGGGGTAGTGATTTCCAAAGGGGGTTGGCACAAAGCAGTCCGCTGAGGAATGTGTTGAAAATTTTAGAACTTCAGTTTCTTTTTTTTTAAATGCAAAAATAAGAAAGACATTAACATTTACTAATACTTAGTATACTTCTTGATATTGGCACCCATACCCTCTCTGTATGTCACGTACAATTTGTGAGGTTCCCCAGAGGAAGGAGGTGTTCCACAGTATGGAGAAATTGCCTGTGGCACTTACTCCTTTGCTTTCAACGTAATGCAAAGTATTGTCATTTATGGGTACCCAGTTAAATGGATTTACAGATTATATATTATCTGGTTTTAACTAAAATAACACTCACAGAATGCTGAAGTGGCTTAAAAACACTCTTGCAAAGATATTGCAGATTGAAGGTCATAGTAACATTCTAGCACAAAGGAGCAGTAAGTAAATGGCAAGCACCTCTAGTCCTGGTAGAGAACTTCATCAGTCACATTACGAAGTAAAGCCACTGTCAATCTAATCAGATCTGACAGGATGTCAGCCAGGAAAAATTTGAATTGTCGAGACTATTTGAAATACAGATTTTATCTGCTGTTGTTAACCATGAGCCTCATACCATAGGCTTTGAAATACCAGCTAATGACAGCATGAAGCCATCGTGATTAGGAAAACATTTTAAGGCAGAGCATGAAGAAAAATGTCTACAGTTGTATAAAGTCATACAATACTCAATATTTTACAAAATAACTGTACACAATTCCACTAAACCTAATGAGAAATCTTGAGAAGCCCCTTTTGGGGTTTCTTAATAGTAATACAAAAAGTCCTGTACCATTGAGAGAACACTTGTTTTTTCTGCCTCAGTAAAAAAAAGCTGAAATAATACACAGAAAAAAATATGATGTCAAGCTAAAACGCACTCTTTTGACAGCAAATACTGTTGGAAGATGCAGAAAAAACATTGCTTATTTCTGAGGTGCGAAGGCATTTCTTTTCTGTGATCTTGGTGATTAAGAAGCTGGTTTAGAAATCTGATGAACAGGTTCTTTAGTATATCAAGTCCGTCACTTGCTTGATCTTTTTTTTTAATACTTGGCACTCAAAGTGAATGACTGCAAGTTGAAACTCATGCTATTATAGATAATGAAATTCTTTGGGACAGCTGTTTAGACACAAATAATGAAAATAGTCAGCTTCTATCTCTGCTGATTCTAACTTGAAACTTTACCTCTCAACAAAACACAGTGGTGAATCTTTTTTTCCCAAGGCACAGGGTTGTTTTATATCATGATGCATCATAGCCAACTGTACATTATTGTCTTCAGATGTGGCCCTACCATGTTGTATGTTCTCTAAGCAGACAGGCTACCATTCCTCTAAGCCTCAGAGGTGCCATTTCAGGGTAACAGGCCCACCAGCTCCCCACAGTTCCCTCTACCACTGAGAACCCTAATGTCCAGCTTAATCCCCTTTGCATTAGGTTGTTCACTTGGACAGTGGTATTGCAAATACAGTGTACTGTATGGGTGGAATGAAGTCAGTTCTCTTCATAGCAGCCAGTGTAGTGTAGTGTTGTTGCTCTGAGACTAAAACAGAATTAATTGCACACCACGGTTTTAGCTGTTGTTGCCAAATTTTTACACAGTGTCAAACTTTTTGTTCCTCATTTTGCCCCTCCAGCAAATAGGCTGGGGGTGGGCAAGAGGCTGGGGATGGACACAGCCAGGATGGCTGACCTCAGTTGACCAGAGGGTCTGTGCCATACAGCATCATGCTCAGCAATTAAACCAGGGGGCAGTCTTCCAAAGCAGCTGTTGCTTGGAGACTGGCTGGACATCAGCAGGCTCATGGGAGGTGGTGAGTGGTTGCCTTTGTGTCACTTGGTTTTTTTCCCCTTCACTTATTAAACTGTCAAGATCTTGCTTTTGCTCTTCCGATTCTCTTCCCTGTCCTGCTGGGGGAGGGAAGGAGCGACAGGCTAATGGGTACTTAGCTGCTATCCAGGGTCAAGCCACCACATAATGATAAAATGTACTGACAGGTATTCAGAGGAAGAGTTACTTACCAGCTCTAGGCTTTGGTTTGCTTTAGTTTTAATTTAGTTGTAGGCATTAGATGTTGTAGAAGATAGTAAGTGCACTGACTTATCTTGGGTAGTTTAGGGAATAAGGCTTTTTATTTCTTGTTCATGGATCTACTTAGAAGATTTATCCCTAATTTTTACACCTCTTTATTTGCAAAATTTATGTCGAGTTACCATTCTGTGTATTTTTGTATTTACATGTTTTAAGTGTATATCTATATGTATCTCTTACGTTCTTGTTCATGTTCTGGATAATTGGAGCCCATTCAGTTGGAAAATGTTCTCTGTGATACATACTTTCTAGAAAATATTTCTTAAATAATCTCTTAGCAGTACTGTTAAACTACTTGTATATTTCCCTTTCAGATTTGTTGGTCGAATAAATGTTTACCATGATAGGAATGAGCCTATTGCAAGGTGGGGAAATCCAGAGTTTCTACACATTTAAATATTTCACAGTTGAATAAGTATCAATAATGAGAATTACCTTTGATTCACCAACATTGTGCTGCTTTGTTTTAGTGATAAAATATTTTTCTCTTAAAAAACTCCAGACTGCTATTTCATAAATCATTTATATTTCATCTTCTAATCATATTTATCTTCTTTAGTATTTTAAAGTCTTTATTCAACTTCAGTTTTATCTGAAATATTTTTTGTTTGTAAATGATGTTGATAGGATTTTGACAGCACTTGTACAATATTGCCCCATTAGCAATCTTGGTAGTGCAGTGAACAATATAAATAGTATAACTTGTGTATTTCATTTTTCTTAGATTTTGAAGGGTTTGAACATGTCAAATAATTTTTTGTGTGATTTTACTGAGTGTGTTTGTACTTCTGTGTAAAATGTCCATAGTGCTGTGTGTTCAAGGAAGGCAACATCCAACCTGTGTACCTGATTTTGTTCTGATTCTTGCCAAAAAAAGGCAAAGCAATAGGAGGGAAAAGCTGCTTGTTGGGGTGATATCCTAGATCCCAGCATGTGGGGAGTTAGGCAGTGCTGGCTAAGTGCCTTCCTAACCTCAGTGGGTCTGTAGATACCTTATTTTCTGTCACAGTCTGCTATGGAAACTGTTGACTGATCTGGGTCATTCATGTAACATTGTTCCACTAGGTCCTTGAAAATAGTTTCAGGTTTTACATCAGAATTGTGACCCTATTTGTTTGGAGTGTCTTGATTTTTTGGGAGTTTCATACAACAAGTGCACTTCAAATAAGATTGGAAAACTCTGAATGTACTTCTTGGTTTGTTATTTTTATTGCTGTATAGATAGAATCTGACAATTCTGCATGTGGTCTGCCTGTAAAGTAGTCCTTGGTTTTAAACTCATATGATGATTAGTGTACTTACCATGTTCCAAAATATTATTTAGACTTCATTGAGGTCTTTACATTAATTCCTGTACTCTTCAATAAATTATTTTACCTATATTTATCGGCATTTTTAAAAATGTTTACAGCAAGTATCAAAAATATCTTGTATGCCATTTAAAATAAAATGGAGGAGTGTATTGTCCTTAAGAAGTTCTAATGTACAGGACACTATCGTTTATATAAGCCTAAAAATAATAGAATAAATATTTTTGAAAGTAAGTACTGTGCAATTAGGATGTTGAGTTTTTATTTGGGTACCTACATATGTGGGGTTTAGGTGCATTGGTTTAAGGCTTGTATTGTGAAACTCTGAGCTTAATTTTAGGCATCTGTTTATTTTTCATTTTCACTTTAAAATTTTAAATATGCCCTGTAATTTGTTGAAATAAAACGTTTTTAGAAAAACTGATTTCCTGGTTTATGTGACTTCCACTAAGGTCTGATGGTTTTCTCTAAATGTTTACATTTTGTAATACCTTTGCAGGCCATTAGGATCTGAAAATCTGCTTCTTAGAGGAGCCACTTTGAAGAACACAGAAAAAGTCTTTGGTAAATATTTCTATTGACTATTTTAATGGACCCTGAAGTAATAAGCAAACACCAAACAAGGTTACAAGCTTACAGTTACTACTGGGTTTATGATTTCTATTGAGTCACTTGGTTTACAACTTTTTAATAAGGTTTCATGTTGTTACATAGAAACACTTCAGTAATTGGAAACTGTGACTGGAATGGGATGTAAATAATGCTTTAAAATTATTAAGTACCAAGATAAAGCAATTTCTAATTTTGGGTTGTCATCCAAATCTGTGGTTTCTTTCTTCAGACTAAAGAATTAAAGAAATGACAGAGTATAATAATCTAATGAACTGTGCTCTTTTGAAGTTACTGCACTGTGCAATCTTTAGTAAAACAAGTTGTCTAATTTCAGGTGTTGCTATCTACACTGGCATGGAAACTAAGATGGCATTAAATTACCAATCAAAATCACAGAAGCGATCTGCTGTAGAGAAGTAAAATTTCTAATACTTATTTTCGGGTTTGAAATATGCATGTTTAAATGGTGCAAATCAGATTTTTTTTTCTCTGAAAGTGTATGTTTCATTGATTTAAATTAAAAGAAAGATGTAGAGGGACTTGAATTTTGCTTGATTTTAAATAATTTTTTACTTATAATGCAAGTCATATAACACCATATAAATGAGGTTCTCGATACCAAACTATTCTTGTTAGATGTTTAAAAAATAAAGCCATTTTGATTTAATGCTTAGCTCTTTAATGTATGATGTTTTCTTGTTTCATAAGACTTTTCTTTCACTGTTTAGAGTACATTTACTGACAGTTTTCCAAGGTTGTGTTTTTTATTATCCTAGCATTCAATACTTTTCATTGCAATTAAGTCTTGAATTCAGTAAAAATAACTTTTTTAATGCACTTCAGTTTGAATCAGCTGCAGTAGCAGTGCTTGTCTGTGGCATGTTTTCCATGGTTTAGCTAAAATTAACAAGTTTAATACAGAGACATATCATGGGAAAGTAAGACAATGTTATCCTTAAGGAGTGAGCTGATATTGCTTACTATTTTCTATTCCTACTCTGCTATCTGAAATCATCAGCTCTGAGTAAGGTGTCCAGCCTTGTGAAAAACAAGATGTCATTGATTGAGTGAGGATGTACTGACCAGCTGACAGCCTTTCCCTTACACAGTGGCTGGGCAATGATGATGTGTCTCTTTCTATTGTTATTGGTGTATAACCCATGGGTTTTAGTTCATGTCCATCATTAATGAAAATACAATCTTAAATGCAAAGTGTTCTTGCTCTTTCTTTAGATCTGCCTAGAGTTAAAACATTAAAGCTACCTAGAAAAATGTTGTTTTTTGTTTTTTTATTTCTATAAAAGTACATATGTGAGTGATCTTATAATGATTCAGTGAAGTGGCATGAAAAGGTCTGCAGATACAAGCCCAGTTACTCTGTTTTGATTCTATCTCTACTGTTATTTTCACTAATGTACTGGTTTTGGTAATTTGTCACATGCATTTTGGAAACAACTATAAAAACAGAAAAACAGAAATTAAAATAGGAAATAATGTCAGTCGTGTTTTTCCTCATTAGAAAAGCACTTTGGAAGAGTTACTTAACATCTTAGCATTGTTAGACTTGCAGCAAGTATTAGACTGATGTACGAGTATAACATTTTCTAATAAACTCTGTAGTTTATATGCTAATGGGATTCTTATTTTCCCTTTTTTTTTTTAGATCAATGAATGTATTTCTTGTTGTATACCTCTGTATTCTCGTCAGTAAAGCACTAATAAATACTGTTCTGAAGTATGCCTGGCAGAGTGAACCATTTCGTGATGAGCCGTGGTATAATCAGAAAACAGAGCCTGAAAAGAAAAGAAATTTGGTATGGAAATAAATTATAATACCAAGAAAGTTTCCCTAAACCCTTAATTTATAGAGATTCTACTGAAAAGTATATACAGCCTACCAGTATATACTTACTTACCAGTCATGCTTTTTTGCTGACAGTGGTGATAGTGTACTTGTAGAAAGCATGTATGTTAAATTTTTGCCCTTAAGTTGTATGTATGAATTTAACTGATAAGAAGATATCTGGTTTAATATAAAAGGTTTCGTGAAAGTATTTTGGTGCTGCCTGTTATTTATATAAATTACTAAAGAATTGACCTCTTGCCAAGAAATACAAGGGCTGGAAGGGATCCTACAGCTATTGGCAGTCCTGTAAGATACATGTTCAAAATAACCCACTGTGGGAATCTCCCTTAAAATGCCCCTCAAAAGCTCAGTTTCATATTGCTCAGTTATGAGCACTTGAGGCATCAGAAAGCATCAGTCACCAGTGCCAGATGTTCTTACAGGAACAAGGACATTGTCCTGAATGGATACCCAGAGGATCTGAAGCAGTGAACTGAATTCTGCCCTACAGAAAGCACAATATTTATTTCACTAGATCCTCCCAGTCAGACTAGGGGAAAATTTGCTTCCTTACCCTGAATGCGTAAGGAGCACATGCTAGGCAGGCATTCTAGAGTTCTCATTACCACCAGTAGCACTGTCTCAACCTGCTCAGCAGGTTGACTGTAGCTCTACCAAGTCTCCACTACTGAAAAATTGAGCCAGGTTATGTGCATATGTTCTGCTTGTGTTGAGAGAGGGAAAGGAAATCTTTTATTTATTTATGAAACTCTCCCTGAAAGTTATGTAATTTGGTAGTCCTTGAAGGAGTTGCTGTGGAACTATGCTATTTTTTTGGTAATTTTTGAATGTACATGTTAATGTTTCCCTTGTTCCATAAAGTCTTCACCATGCTCATTAGTTGCTCTAGAACTTCACAATAATGCTGTGTAAGGGTATTCTACATCTGTATATCTGTAAAGTGAAATGCAAATTTAAAGGAAAAAGCTCTGTTGCACACCAGTTGTGATGTTGTAAATCATGAAGGTTTACATTCTGTGCTGAACTGTGAGCTATGAAAGGCATTGCTTACTGTTCAAAAGTTATTTGAAAAAAACAATTTGTAAATACATGTTGTAAATACATGTCTTGCTGTCTTTAATGGTACATGAAAAATCAATTTTTCCATCTTGTTTCTTTGTCAGTTTCTTCAAGCTTTTACAGATTTCCTTGCATTCATGGTTCTTTTCAACTACATTATTCCTGTATCCATGTATGTCACTGTGGAAATGCAGAAATTTTTTGGTTCTTACTTCATTGCATGGGATGAGGAAATGTTTGATGAAGATACAGGCGAAGGACCACTGGTGAACACTTCTGACCTCAATGAAGAGTTGGGACAGGTAAATTTCATTGAATGATACTTTTTTTCAACTGTTTCTACTGTAGGTTTTATTTATTAGGTTTTTTTTAAAATTGTTACTTCAAGGGTTTTTTCGTTTGTTTGGGGTTTTTTTGCAGCTACATGTGCATTTTCTTTAGTGCTGATTAATTTTAAAAGTAAAATCTGAGATACTTTTGTTTTCTGATCTAAAGGTCTGATTTCTCACCCAGTCAGTGGAATTCAATTAGTATTACTATAGTATTAAGGGATAAACACTTCCTCTCCATTGATTATAGAGGGAAATTATATAATTATGTAACTCCTTGCGTTAAAAGTTAGATGGAAAAAAAAACAACCCTTTTTGTCTGATTAGACTGAAACTGCATCTCCAGACACAAGTTTCATCCATTAAAATGATAAATTGTCAGTCTCATTTTTGAAAAAAAATTCTCTTCTGTGTTAAGAAAATCATCACCTTGAGACAGATACAGGTAAATTTTGTTTGAGAAAATATTTAAGATCTCAGTTAAAAATGTTTTCATAGGTTTTTCAAATAAATAAGATCCTGTATTTCTTTCTTTTTCTAGTCAAACTGCTAATAAAGCTTTTAAGGATACATATCTATTTGGATTAACAATGGTACTAGGTATTTCATTATTATGGCAGACAGTTGGCATTGTCTCCAATAAGATCCTCAAAGAGGATCTGCTGAATTACGGACTGGATGAGCAGACAGTGAGGTGGATTGAAAAGGGGGTGAACAGCTCAGACTGTGGTGGGCAGCAGTGCACAGTGGGAGTCCAGTATCTAGCAGTGTGCACTGGGGGTCAGTACTGGCTCCCATCCTGATCATTAATTATTTGGATGACTGGGAGCCACCCAGTCCTTTTCCAAAGCTGGAAAGCAGCTTTGCAGAAAAGGACCTGCGAGTCCTGATGGAAATCAAGTTCAGCATGAGCCAGCAGTGTGTCCTTATGGCAGAGAGGGCCGGGGGTATCGTGGGCTGCATTCGGCAAAGTGTTGCCAACAGGTCAAGGGAGGTGATCCTCACCCTCTCCAGCCTCACCTGGAGTGCTCTGGGCTCCCCAGTACTGACACGTGGGCATGCTGCAGGGAGCAGCAGTGAAGGTCCACAAAGACAGCCAAGGGACTGGACTTTGCATGGCTCATGCAAAGGCAGGTAGAGGGAGCTGGGACTGTCCAGCCTGGAGGAAAGAAGGTTCAGGGAAGATCTTACAGGTCTACACAAATACCTGAATGGGAGGGTACTAAGAGGATAGAGCCAGGATTTTCTCAGTGGTGACCAGAGGCAGTGGGCACAACCTGAAACTGGAGGGTCTATCTGAACACAAGGAAACACTGTGACAAAGCAATACACTGAATGACTAGATTGATTGCATTTTGTAACTTCTATGATGAAACTGAATGTAGGGGTTGAGATGAAAAACATCCGTATAAATCCTATCCGCTCAGGAAAAAGTTTAATTGCGGGTACTTTGTCCACAGATAAAAAGCCACCGGAAAATTTGGCATTTGCCTTTTCAGATTAGTGCATATTATAAAAGTCAGTCTCAGTGGAAAGGGTCCATAATTAATGATGTTTTTGAAGACTGAGCAAAAATTTATTTGGTTTTTAGTTTGCTCAGTGCACTACATAAATGGTGAAGTTCAATAAACAATCTGATGAATTCTAAATAATAACCTTATTTTCAGTTTTTAGTTCCTTACCTTACTTCATTCTCTTAGTTTATCAAATATGACATGCAGTATGTATACAATACCTACATCCAGGATCCAAAATTGAGCCAATCTAGTTCTTCTAGTTCAGATAGTTCAGATTTTTGTTTTAGTTTTAATGTTGTTAGACTTAAGCACTGGGGCTCATTGTAAAAGATAAAGTTAATGAAAAATTCAGTATTGAGACAAAATGAGTGTTTCCAGGGCGGTTAGAGTGCCCATGTGTATAACTGTATGTGTCCACAATCCTGATTTAAACTAATGTAATTGTAGTGGGGAATTCTGATACTACCCTAAAGACTGTTCTGACAGTAACTGATCTACATCCAGGCAGGTGCATTAAATAATAATCCCTGGGAAATTAAATTTGTATGCATTTTGTTTCTATAAATACTTGTCTTGCAGGAAGAAAGACATTAAAAACTAAAAAGGACCTAGAGAGAAGAGTGGAAGTAGGTTAAACACATCATTTACATGCGTTAGGAGGCAAAAGATAGCATTCTTTGATACTCTTATAGGATAAAATCTTTCAGGGCCTATATTTCTATGAAGATAACTGCCAAAAGAAATCGTCTTCCTTTTCTGAAAGGAAAACATAAGCATTTCCAAAGGAATAAACTCAGTTTTATTCAGAGACATTGGAAACCCTCTGTTCACATTCCTGCTGTTTTTATTTTGTGCTTGTTTGCAGATTGAGTATGTCTTCACAGATAAAACAGGAACATTAACTGAGAATAATATGGAATTTGTAGAATGTTGCATTGAGGGGCATGTTTATGTACCACATGTTATATGCAATGGACAAATCCTCCATGACTGTACAGGCATTGATATGATTGATTCATCTCCAGGAGGTAGTGGAAAGGTATGATAACTCTTTCTATGTTCTTGGTTTTTTACAATGAAATGTGAAAATTGAACTGTACTGCTGAAGGGAATGTTAGAAATTCAACATTCTTGAATTTGACTCATCAAAGTGGATAACTACATAGACATTTTCATTTCCTAGTTAAGAGTAAGATTAAAAGGCCTAATGGGAAGTTTCTCATTTTAATGCAGTTGTAAAGCTGAGTTAAAACCCAAATATAGAACTTTCTCTGGTTAATAGCTACAGACACACATAACTGGTTTCCATTTAACCTTAGCTACAACAGGGAAAGCAAGACAGGAAAATCATCAAAGGGGAAAATGGGGGCTTAGCACTTATTTAGTCATCACTGAGTGAAAATGTGGCCAGAGAATGGTTTATAATCAAATAAAATTACTTTAAAATGTGACTTAATTTAGCCACATCTGAAGTGTGCTACCTACAGCATGTATGTATTGTGGCTATTTGCTGTGTAAAGCAAAATTAGTTGAAAGTTTGGAAGTCTTCACTTGTCAACATGTGAACAGGGTGTATATGGCAAGGTTAATCACAGCCAAAGTACAATGTATTTTTTATTACATCAGTATTATATTCATGCTCTCTTCATATCCTACCCTTCACTGTGACAAATGGAGGTCTCTTAAAATATGTTGGTGTAATTCAGCAGCCTTATGTCTCTCACCCATGGGCCTCAGAATGTAGTCCCGAGGTATGCTGAGCTTTTTTCATGGGCTCACAGTGGCACAGACAGTTTGTATTTAACAGCACAGAAGAATAGGTTTCAGGCACAAAGATAAAGATACAGCACAGACAGGTATCCATGAAATTGAAATCTCTTTCTGATGCCAGGAGCTGTCATTGCCAAACCATGTGAAATTTTGTAGGAAGTGGTTGGCTGGAGCTGCCAAAGTATGTGCACTTCAGTAATTTATTTATTCCGAGGGGTGTTCAATCTGCTCAAGAGATTGGAATCTGTCAGCCCTGCTACGACTTGTGCTCCAGGTACTACACCCTTCTGTGTGAGCTCAGGTCTTCTAAATGATACCTTGACTAGTATTTAATTAATGCAAGTTGTTAAAGTTTAAGGAAAAGTAAAGAAAAAACACCTTCAGCCACATCTAGGCATCCCAAGGAGGCAGAAGATGCACTCTGGGGTTTTTTTGCATCATTAGCTTGACTTGCATAGCAATCCCAGCAACCTGACTTGTATGGCAATCCTAAGGGTACAAACAACTGTGACACAATTGTGTGGTTACCACCGGGAAAGACCTGGCTCCCTCTCAAGGAGCCTGCCTTTGTCTGATTAACAATCAGCAGTAATCAGTGATACCAATCACCTCCCAAAAGAAGAGTTTTCAATTGGTAACAAGTAATGACAAATGTTCCTTTTATTTTTCAGGAGAGAGAGGAACTGTTTTTCCGAGCTCTTTGTCTTTGCCACACTGTTCAGGTAAAGGATGATGATAGCGTAGATGGCTTGAAGAAAAACCAGGTACCAAGAAGATCTTGTATATATATATCATCATCACCTGATGAAGTTGCTTTAGTTGAAGGAATACAGAGGTATGTGTGTACTTATGTATTATATTTTTTCTAAACTACAGATCTAATCACTGAAGCTCAAAATTGTTTTCAGAAGAAAAATTGTAATAACAAACACCAAGTAATCTACAGCTGATTGCTTTCTTAACATGAATTTATGTTAAGGCTATGAATATTCATAGCCTAAAATCAACTAAAAACAGTTTGGGATTTTGGTGTTGGTTTGTTGTGGAGTCAGTCTTAAATTCTTATGACATGCTTAAACTGGATATTATATATTTGTTGCATATCTCTTGTTTTGTATTTCATTTTACAGACTTGGTTACACCTATCTAAGGCTGAAAGACAATTATATGGAGATCTTGAATCGGGAAAATAACATAGAAAAGTGAGTGGTTAAAAATATAACAAAATAGACTGATGATGAGTTTTTGTTGATGTGTTTAATAAACCATTGTTTCCTTACAGATGAATTTTTAAGTCAGAAAGCCAGGAACCTTGCATTTTAGTAGAAAAATAAAGGAAATGAAGTTATTTTAATTACTTTCAATTTCTTTGACATTATATGCAGTATAAAATATTGATATGACAATGAAAGTGTGGTGTGGGATTCATGACCTAATCTAATAGTTCTTGATGGGTTTATATGGTTTTATATGGTAAATAATATAGTCTTAATATAAAATGCTGTGTACCCAATTCGTTGTTCACAAATAATCCATGGAATTTACAGGAGGGTAATGTCTGTATAAGAAATTTGGTGGACCATAATATGAGTCAAATTTTCAATAACATTGAAATTGTACTGCTGTTATGTGGTATGTACATACCATTGAAAATTTACCTTACATTTCTGTAGATGCCTGCTGGTTAAGTCTGTTGTATATCTGTGTCTTCCTGCTTGGGTACTCTGCTAACTACACATGGGCTCTTGGACACAAATACAGGAGCCCTGCTGTTACTTTACCTCTTTTTAGGATAATATGGATAATTTTTTCCCAAAGGTTACTTCAGACTTTTTTGGCTCAGCTCATAAGTACTGGAGTCAGTATCATTTGGTGACTCAGAAGAAATCACTATAATCATTGAGAATTTTCTCTCAAAATCATCACAGTTTGTCGACATAGGTGTAATATAGCTCTGCACATGTCTGAGTTCTAGGGCATTAAAAGGACTTAGAACTGAAGGATCTAATTAAACAAGCTGATTTCTACAGAGACAAATCCTGAAAACGTTGGGATTAATTATTGGATTGCTTATGTTTGTTCTGGAGAAAGAGAGGCTCTCTTAAATTAACAGAAATAGATAAGAGAGTTACTGATAGAAGTATACAAACTGATGAAACCAAAACAGTGCAACAGGAGCTTGTGTTCATTTTTCCTTTCAAAAAGGAAACTAACATGTGATAAAATCAAATAACAGAAATAATGGCAAGTATAAAAACAGTAAAAAGAAATACTTTTTTT
>WEZZ01002282.1:26884-43716 GCA_013400585.1 Chloropsis cyanopogon | reverse complement strand
CTCTTATGTTTTCCTGGCATCGGATTTTCCCCATCATACTTAAAATACAGGATTTGAATGTATGAGGTGCTATTCAGTTTTGAAGCCCTAGACAGCAAATTCTGTTTGTGAAGCATAAAGTAAATATTTGACAGTCAATAGTATACTCAAAATTAATCAAATACCTGGGAAAAGATAGGATTTTCAAGTTTCACATGGAAAATTTTTGTATCTGGCCAAATTTTATTGTCATTGCCATCCATATGACACTGAAATAATTAGATTTACTCTGATGTGCAAATATCAGCACATGGAATAGCTTTGCTGAAATTTTGAGGGTTTTTAATCAGTTTTGCTACTGCAATTTTTAGATATTGTTGGTAATTAAGAGGAATTTGCATTTCATTAGACTTATGTCTCTCCTGGTCTCCACTGTAGTGGCTTACTGCCAAAGGAACTTTTAAGCAGCTAAAGGTTCTATAGATGTATTCTTGCTATTAAATTATTTTAATTTTAAAAATTGAATGTGCTTCAAGAAAAAGAGTATATAAAATCAGAATAATTTATATAGATTAAATGTATTGTTACAAAACTAGAAAACTCTATGCACATGTTTCACGTAAAGATTAAACATTGAGAAGATATTTATCTTTTGGAAATTTTAACCTGCCTGTTCTCTTAGAAGTTGCACTAACTTAATTAAGTTGCTTTAAAATCATAAAAGAACTTGAATAACTATGTAATCTAGTTCATCCAGAGAAGTGTAAATCTTATGCAAATTAATTTGTTTCCTGTCTGGTTTACTATGATTGCGTTGTCACATATAAGCAGACAAGCTGCATGTGATTTCAATTAATCAGCAGGTACAGGACATAGTATATGTGCAGTGACATGCAGATTGGTGGGGAGCAACTTATCTTTGAATTGATTGATAAGGTGTCCAGCTCTAAGTTCCTAATTTTTTCTGCTTGGGTACTTAAACTGAGACAGTGAAATTCCATCCCAACTTTGCCCTCCCTCCAGGCACCGCAGCCCTTGGTTTTGTAAAATCTCCGTGTGGTTTTGGTCTTGCTGTAAGTTATAAGGCTGTATTGGGGTGCCTCAACGCTGTTGAAAAGGGCAATTATATTCCTTAACCTGTAAATATTTTTAAAGGAAATGCTTCTTGTCTGGAGGACATGGGTTTTCTTAGTACCAAAAGATACTTTTGTGAAAAGCCTGAAGTCATTCCTTACAGCAAGCGAAAGTTTATTTGAACAACTGACAAAAAGAAATGTGTCCACAGGTTATGACTACCAACAAAGGCAAAATCAAAGGGTGACACAGTGTCACTTCAGAGTATTTATGCATTTAGCTGATAGCATTTCCCTGCATAATACCCATGAACACATGGCTCAGAGAAGGGGAAAGTCATATCGATAGCATCACCACCATAAGCTCCATACTAAGTAAGAGATATGTCTTTAATTGAGAAAAGATGATACTTTCTTGGATCTGTCTCTGAAATGATTACTCAAATCTGTGGTTTGTCAGGATTAACACACTCTTTCTTATTCCCATCAGAAGTGGTAATTGGCAACTTTCAGCAAGAAAGAACATATTAATCTGTAGTCAGAGAAATCCAGTTTGCCACCACTTATTTCACTTATCCCATGTAGAGGAAGAGTTGATGATGACTTGTTTTCTCAGATCTCTTTTTTTTTTTTTTTTTTTAACAGAACTGCAGCCAAAATAATTTATTTTAGAACTGGCTCAGGGTTAAAGTAATTTCTCATCTGAGCTGTACTCCCTCAAATGATAGATTTGGGATTTCAAGACCAGTACTATTACCTGTCATTTCTTAAAGTGTTTGGAGAACCTCACCTCAAAAGAGGTAAAAACAGGCTACAAACCTTCATCTAACTTCTAAACGACCAAAAAGTGACTTACAGTTCTGCCACTGAGGGTTTCACCAAATGGTCAAACTAAATCTTTTGCACTATGCATTCTTTCAGGATTTGACAAAACAGTTTGGATAAAATAGAGACTGTCCCATGCTGGAGCACAAACTTTGGCCCAAAGCATATATTTCTGGAGGTCAAGAGATGTTTAATAACTTGTTTTATTGTATTCAGATATGCCTTTTTATTTCTAGTAGAAAGCATGCCATGAGAAAAGCCCATTATTTAAAATGAACTCACTAGAAACACCAAACAGCTGGAATGATTCCAGTCCAAAATAATCTGTCTTCTCTGCGATTTTTTTCCCTTCTTTTTTATGGCCACCCAAATATACACAGCTGCCTCTGGACTTCCTCAAAACTGCTGAGGAACTTTCCCTTCGTAGCAAACTGCTCCATCATTTCTGCTAGTGTGGAAGGCATTTCTCATCCTTTTTCTCTGCAGATGTGAAACACACTGATGGTCTCTTGTACATGCTTTGTCACAAGACAAAGCATTTTTAAAGTACCAAAACGTGGAATAAAATCTCATATATCCACTCCTTAGTATCAGAACCAGGGAAATGCAGAAAAATTATTTTTTATATGTTCATTGGCTTAGAGGAGGATTAGAATTTATGGCTCTTAACTGCATATTCAGAATCTGCAAACAAGTGGTTAGTTGTCCAAAAATTTTTATTAACATAATAATGAACTAGAAAATCCAAGAGTATTTTCATACTATATTCCTGACTGCAAAGCATTCATTTGGTATGATTAATACTTCAAGAATAATCTCATTTTTAAACACTTTTTCCGAGTTTCTGTTTAAAAATCTTACTTTCTCTGTGTATGTTGAATTCCCACATATTGCTGAGTCCAGTCATACAAATGGAAGTCCATGGATGTGCTCCAGTTAAATATTCAGAAACAGTGATAGAGAAAACCTCATTATGGTCCCATCTACAGGGCAGTAGGTTTTAATGCACTTGCCACTTGGCAAAAAATCTGCTCTCATCACTTCATCAATTACAGATTCCATGCTGCAGGCAGTCCTAAAACTGAGCTTCTCTTGAGCATTTAAAACAGGCAGGAGCAGGTTTGCTAATACCTTTCATTTTGTCCAAAATGCATTAGACTGCCTCTGAATATTAACTTAATGATCTAGAATGGCAAAACTGCTAATGGATCAGAGCACGCCAAGTGCTCTTGAGGAAGTTAGTAAAATGTTCTTAAATGTCTTATCAGTTCTGTCTTTTCTCTCACTGGAGCAATTCCTGAAGACAGGCACTTATGTTTGCTTTCAATCTTTCATCTTTTCAATTTATGCATAACAAACAAATAACTAGATGAAGCATAGTTTGCCTGAAGTTACTCAATATTTCATAATATCATTAATGGGTACACATAACACATCTCTTCAGCTTAGACAGCAAAGAGGCAAGCATCTCTCAAAAACAGCTTCATCTGTAGGCAGGTATCAGGAGATGCTTTCAAGGTCATTTCCCTCCCTGTCTGAGAAAACAACTGGGTTGTAATGTGACATGAAAAAATTAGAAGCTGTTTCAGAATGGGAAAATTTGCAAAGAAGTAAATATTTTTTATTTGTCCCTGCCAATTTTGAAGCCAATATTTATAGTAATAATGCTTAGTTTAATATGAAGATTTATAGAGAAATGTCGATGGCGAACTGTATTTAAGTATAACTAAACTATTAACCTGTGAAATTGCAGGGGGAAAGACTATTGCCAGTACATCATAAAGGTGACTCTAAGACTATAATTACTAGTAAAGTAGAGCCATCTTGAGAGTTCTCATATAAATGTAGTTTTGCAGTAGGTATCCCTAAAGTGTGCTGCTTTCAATTGTCACAGATGCTTTGGCTCACCAGCTAGTGAGTGCCATCCCAAGGAGCATTTCTGCTACTGCTGCATGTTCATTAAAAGAGATGCTTTAAAAGCTGAAGAGAAGACAGACACAAATTAAGAAAACTAAAGTCAGACACAAATTAATAAAACTGAAATCCAATCACAGCTTTTAAAGGCAAATTCCCTTTCCTTTTCCAGCCTGTTTGGAAAGTCAATTTACAGGTCTCAGATATACAATAGATTTCCAAGAAACAAGTAACTAACAGACCTGTAGTTATTTCTAGCACCACTTTATCTTGAAATGTCCATTCTTTGGAAGGAACTAAAAGGTTTGCTCTTAAATTTTGCTCTTATAGCCACAAACTTACATAGTTCCAGTACATCTATGTGCAGTGACCAAACAAGTAATATGGAATCATGCTTTGTTTAAGATGCATATTAAGCTTATCATGAACATTGTGACTTGAAAATGTTACACCAAGTCCCTTCTCCTCCTGAAAAGCAGTGTTCCTTGGGCCTTCATCTAGGTTTTCAGGAAAGAAAGTATAGGCTGTGATAGTGCAAGACATCCCTCTGTAGGAAATAGTCAGAGTCATAGCAATCATTTCAACTTTCCTGGACAAAGTGGCAAACCTGCATGTTTAAGGAAGTATGAAAATATTGTTCCCTCTCATTTTTAGGCTTCTACATAAACAAACATTTCTGAAGTCACAACTATACTTTTTCAGTGTGACTGTCACAGCAAATGTTGTTATTGAAAATATAATGTGTTACTTCTATGCAGCTCATATTGGTTTTAGATATGTAAGTTTAAGCAGCTGTATAAAGATAAGGTTATCTAATGGTGTACAAAACACTCTGGAATAAAGACCTGTACTAATTAGACAAAAATTGATGCAAATAAGTGAAGACATTTCTACCTTCCATTTCTATTTTAATATCTTCTATTTGTGGTCTGATTATGTTGTGTGTTTCTTTTGGTTTTTTTTTTATTAGAGGACAACAATGGATGGTCTCTGCAATTTGATAAACATTATACAAAGGACAAATACAATAAACTAAAATCTCTGTATGCATTTCAGACAAAGACACCTGAGTGCTGTAAGTAATTACTGATATAATTTTATTAATGATGATTCCTAGAAAGAAATACAGAGCAAATATATGCTTAGCAGGAAATGTAGTGCTGTTTCATTTATAGTAAAACATAATTAATACCTCAAATATATGAATGCTAATTTGAAGCTTATTTCAGTTCCATTAAGGATGATTCATTTTCTGCAAGAGATGTGTCAAACACATTTTAATTAGCATATGCCAATTAGGAGGGCAATATAAATGTTTATCTAAATATGCTGATACTGCTGGAGAGACCACAGAACTGGCATATATTTCAGAGTGAAATGAAGGCAACATTGCTCTCTGTTCACTTCTTTGTACATCAAATGAAATTTGCAAACACCCTCCACTTATGCAGGTCTTTGTACAGACTCTTTGATTCTGCTGTCTACTATAATGAGCAAAGACTCCCTGACCCATTTTTGACCCATTTTCACCCATAGAATTGTGCTCCTTCTAGTAATAAGAGTGCTGAATAACCTAAAGAAGCTTCGCAAAAACCGCATGCGAGATTCCTGTATATCATGCCTAAGGTTCAAAAGCTTTTACAAGCTTTTTCACAGAGACAATATAATTTTTTGTGTCCCTTTATATTTATTGCTACATTCCTCCATGGTCTAAATCAATTTTGTAAAGAGCATGTGCCTTAATTTTGTTTAAAGGAGCCTGCTATGTCTGTCTTTGTGCTCGTTGTTCTTTTATATCATATTTCTTTTCTCCACGTCCCATCACACCTCATACCCCACCTTTTGCCCTGACCGTGTTCTTGCTGTCCTGCAGTGGCTGGTGCTGTGCCAGCAGAGTGTACCTGCCAAGGGCTGGAGGTTTTCTGTGATGCTGCCAAGTTACGTGCTGTCCCATCAGTCTCTTCAAACATAACCATAATGTAAGTAGAGAAGTAGCCTGGTCTCTTGCTCTGTTCAGGTTTGACTGTCAATCCTACAACTTTTTCACAACTACAGCCTTATAATTATGATCAGCTGATGCTTGGGAAGCACAGTGTCCTTCTGTTGACAAGTAATTTAATATTTTAAGTACAGATTTGCCTTACATAAAAGGGGATAAAAGAAACTAAGGGGATAAAAGGAACCAAATAACTCTGTGAACTGAAAATTTCATGTTTGTAACAGTGACTTGAGCTACAAACAGTTTCAGGTTATCTAAGGAAATCTGCAAAAGAAATGCTTCCTTTTAAGATAAAATGCTTAGAACCTGTTTCTTATTCTATGATCCTGCCAATATTCCTGGTCTGTGTTCCTGTCAATAAAGTCAATAACCTTGAACTTGGTGTAACTCCCTGCTGGAGCAAATCTATTTCATTCTCATTTGATGTCTCTGAATATGCTGTTCTTTAAAAGGATTTAATTGGTCTGAGTCATCATGCAGATATGTATGTGTAAGCCAAATTCTTTTTTAAGAGACCAGAATATGGTTGATTTGCACATTGCTGTTTGAGAAGCAGTTTAAGGTGGGGTGAGCAGGGAGCAGCATCCCATGTCCTTACCTGAGGATCTCCCCCATATATTAGGTCATGGATCTTTCCTTTTGGTACCAGCCTGTGTTCACATGTGGCTGAAGTTCTCCTTGTTTGGATCCACATTCAAATACTGCAATACTTCCTAACAAAAACTGATGTGGAATGTCAAACATCTATTTAAACTGGCTTCTGGCTCAGGGTCAAAAAAGAGTTCAAAAATACTGACCCAGTTCTAGCTATGGAAAAACCAGTGAGTTGGTTCAGCTGGCTTCCAGGCTGCATTCTCTTCTAATCAAACCATGTCCTGAAGGAATTTTGTTCTTGACAGGGACACTTGAGTGTCCCCAGTGGAGATGGGACATAGGGACGCATGAACTGGGAAATGTGCTCTATACGCATTTGAGGTTTGAAAAAAATCTGTAGTTTGTATTCAAATATTTTTAATTCCTAGATTTAACTATTATTTTGCCAGTTTTTCCTGGGGACATGGAATTTTTTTTTTATTATAATGTATTTTTTTTTACTGTTTAAATAGATACAAGCATACAGAAAAACAGAAGTAGCATGTTCAGATGGTTTCATGTTGCTTTTATTATTTAACAGAGTGAGAACTGCCCTTATTAAATAATAAAAGCACTGTAGGAACCTGGGACAGTAGTTTTACTTTTTGCATTCATTCCTACAGGTCTCTTCAGAGGAATCTGCTAAGGAAACTTTCGGCTGATGTTTTCAAGAAATACCAAGATCTTAAAAATCTGTAAGGGAGTGATATAACATAAAATATCTATCTAGTGTCTTAAAATTCATCCTTTCCTTCCCCCATGTGTTCACACAGAGAGCTTAACATTTAAGTAAATAAAGTCCAGTTTGTCTCACCCTTTGGTACTTCATGTGTACCCTGATTGGCTCAAGTACCTTGATTTGACATCTGTCTTTTTGCAAAACCATAATTCCTGCATATTCAATGGTTTATGTTTATAGACCAGAAAAATACTAAATTTTAATTTTGTCTGAAGGATGCTGCATTTATAATAAACAGTAATATGCCAAATTGAATTTAAGTTAATTTATTTTTTCTGGGAAAAAAAATTTGCAAACTCCCCGTTATCATGGGAAACTCGTTCCCATGGCACATGGTTTTACTCCTAATTATATCTGGTATTGATTTGATAATGCCCAACAAGTCAAATTATTATGGCAATACAATACTATGTTATGTGCATAACATACATGCTGTTCAAAAATCATAGCCTTTAACAAGTTTTCTTTAAATAGAAGTAGAGAAATAAAAGTTAAATGCAGAAGTCTAGATAGGGCTTCTATGTTAACTGTTCAAAGTGCTCTTTCATGGGAACTGTGCTACACTGCAGCACCATCTTGTGTTCTGAAAGTTAAGTCCCGTTATGTCCCTTAAATTCCTGAAAAGTAAGTTTTCACTAAAAGAAATAAATCCATACCTATCTGAAGAAACCATTTGTTTCTAATATCAACTTCACACCCTTCTGATAGATAATTTTACATTTTGCAAAAGGTCTTGAGCAATGTTTGTCAGAAACCCATTTTGTAAAATGCCCGATTTCTTACTGCTTTCTAGCAGGAATGCATCTAGATGCTTCATTAGGTGGAATTTGATTTAAAGGACTTATGTTTAAATATAATTCAGAGCATAATGTTATAATGCCTTTAAATTATTTGAAAAAGACTTGGCATTTGCAGTTGATACTTTTCAACTCATTACTTCATCAAAGTAGATAAAAAATCTAGAATTTAAAAACTAGTATCCTTAGTTTACAGGAGATTAATAAAATTTGCTGTATATTTTTGAATATATTATCTTACAAATGCAGTATTTTGAGAATTCTCTAGTACCACAAAAAGTTTGAAAATTATTTTAATTTTACATTTACTGTGCAAAATTCTGGTTGCAGCAGAGATCTGGGTAAACACAGAGATCAGGTCACACAGGTGAGCACTGCAAGGTTAGGACCTAATCAAGGAGGTTGCAAACCACCACTCCACTGTTCATCTTTGGCAAAGCAAGCATCCATTGAATGATATTTGTAGCTTTTCTCTTTTTGTGAATTTCTTTAAAAACAGCCTTGCAATCTTTCCAGCTGTCAAATGGTTATTGTCAAATTCAAGGTGTAACAAATATAACAGCTTCTTTTAAAGTATCAAATGTGCATTCAGTTTAGCTGATAGATTTTAATTGGTTACTTATGTTTGCTAAAACTTTGCTTGTTGAGAGAATAAATTGTTTTGGGTTTGTATCTTCTTAGGTATCTTCAGAATAATAAAATCAGAGCTGTATCTGAACGTGCTTTCAAAGGTTTATACAACTTGACAAAACTGTAAGTATTGCTTTTAGAATAGTAAAGTGAAAAAAAGCAGGCAGAGCTCTGAGAGACTCTCTCTACCTGATTCAATATTAGGAACTTGCAAAGTGGTCCAAAACTTTAATTCAATGATTGAATTGAGAAAGCAAAGACAGATTAAGAGGTGTCTGTGCAAGTTTATCTGGCAGGACAGTACTTTGAAAAGAAAAGCTGGCTCCATACTTCAATCCTGTTCCCCAAATCCTCAGAATGGAAGAAGGAGACAGTGTGGTAGATACCCTGCAGAAAGACAAAGAGAATGAAGAAAGAGTAAATTGAAAGCGAGAGCTTGTGATGGATGAAAATTCTTTAACACAGTGTTTTGGTTTACAAATGCAATTCAGTGTAACCAGTATAGGTGATGAAAGGAACACTTTTTTCTCTATTTTGCAGCAACTTGTTGAAAGGTGTTTCTAACTTTCAAGGGAAATGGTCAGTGAAAGATACAACACCTAAATTGCACTGTTTGGTTCAGAATTTTTACTGCAATGTTTTCAGAAGGGAAGTTTTACAAAGCTGTAGCTCTTATTCTTTCCATCACAAAAGTGTGGCTGATTATCTGTTATTACAGCTGCTGTTATTATCTTCCCAGACCATTTATAGTGCCATTTATAGTACCCCTCCGCATTCATTTTCAGCCTTTCTTTTTCCGTTATTCTGGTATCTACATTTATGACTAATATCCTCAGCAAAGTCTGAATGGGGTCCTGGAAACTTTCATGGAACAAATCACTCCATAAGGAAACTGGAAAGGATCTTAAATGTGACACAGTGAAAATATTTAGCTGGCTGTGCTTTCTTATAGATAAGACAGAGTGCTGTGCATAATTGCTCTTAAAACCCTCACTAGAGAGAGTCCTGCCTTGCTCTCAAACAATGCCATGGAAATTACCTAAGTAAAAAGAAAAAAACAAATTAACAAAATAGGAGTATTCTGGTAAATTATCAAGGAAAAATAATCTTAAAACTCATTTTCATGTGTCTGCTGCTAAATCATTTCGTTCATTCATCTTTGGTTGGTCTTGTTTTAGATACCTGAGCAACAACAAGATAACAAATTTGGGGCCTTTTGTCTTTGCAGACCTCCACAGACTTGAATGGCTGTATGTTGTTTTCTTGTTTGTATATTTATTTACTCAATAAATAATTAATTTATATATATATAAATATTTTGATTGCTTTCATTTTTTGCATAGCATTACTTTACACTAGCTAATAACTAAGGAACTCCTGTTACACTGTGCAAGGTAAAAATGCAATTGACTTTGGTGAGAGCAGAAAATAGTTCTTGAGCCTTAATGACTTCAATGATTGATGACTTTTAACAATGGTAAACAATGTTTATTAGTAATTGCTTGTTAAAATGAATATATTAAATAGCTTAGGTACTACAAAACAGTAGACGGTTATTTTTTGGCAGGTCTTTTCCTGTAAATAGTGCTTAAAATGTCCAGACAAAATTACTGTCATGACCTGAAATATTGGCTTATTACTGCTTTTCAGAGACATTTTGAGTAAGTTATTAAAAATAAGCAAATAATATGTTTCACATTCTTCTGCATGTTTGGGACTGTTGGATTGCCACAGAACACTGTTAAATTGTGATACTTTGTTTTTACAGAGAATCCATTCAAAGTGTCTTGATCAAAGGATTTAAAAGCCTCAAAGGAAAACACCTTTTTCTAAGTTGAAATAAATTATTCTCTCTAAGTTACATGGGATTTTTTTATTAAATTTTTCTGAAAGGATAATAATATCTTAACCTGTCAAGGAATAGTATGTTAATTTTTTTAAGTAGTTTGACTGGACTTTTGAAGAAATTCACTACAAAGCTTGTTACCTTTCATTATCTCTACAATTTAAGACTGAAGTCAATTATCAATCTGAGACATATTTTGCTGTAATTTATAGGATAATTGAAAACAACAGGATAAATCGGATCTATCCATTAACATTCTATGGACTCAAATCTCTTATTCTTCTGTAAGTATGAAGGAAGATTAAAAAGGTGTTATTTAAAAGGACATAATAGAATGGGCACACACATATAAAAACCTTTTAACACTAACTGTGCCTGCTCACCCCAGAGTGCTGGCAATACACCTGCATGTTTCCCTAAGCCAGGCAAAATGTGCTAGAGTGGAAGGATTTTGGCAGCAGTGGACATGCAGTGTCCAGAATAAAGTGTAGGGATAAGGGTGGGGAAAATGATAAAAGGTGTCACTGAGAGGGCAGGGTCAAGGCAGCTGCAGCACTGGGTTCCAGGTGTCCCCCAGAGTGATGGTGGGACAGGATAGGTCCCATAGTCCCTGCCCCTGGTGGCAGCCTCACCACCCTCCCCAGGACCCTGTCTAGGATCTGCCACTGCCCTCTCCAGCCCAAAAGATGAGGGACCCTCTTCTCCTGCATCCCAGAGGAAAACCTCCCTCCACATCCCACTTCCTACATTGCCCCTAGAAGTTATATGTTCTGACTGAATAGTAGTTTTGTATTGGACTTCTACATTTCATTTTAATAGCAGTGAAGTGGAGTGAACATCTTTCCTTTACCTGGTCATTAACAAGCTAAGGATAAAATACTGCTTCACAGAATGCCACAGGGAAAATATGTGGAAGTTGAAGAAAACTTCAAAACTACTTTCAAAACTGTTCAAGATTGGAATGATTTTTTTTTTTTCAGAAGTACATAAGAGACATGAATATTTTCTGTAATGTAACTGTGCAAATATAACCAGCTGTACTATTCCTCTTCTTTTTTTATTTTTTTTAGAGAGATGATGAATAATTCTCTTGCTCGTTTGCCTGATAAACCTCTGTGCCAATATATGCCAAGATTAAGCTGGCTGTAAGTCTACCTTATTTCACTGGAAAAATATTATTTTGTAGTCTTCGTATGGCACTTCCACACCCCTTTTCCTTATGGGGTGCTGGGTCTTGCAGAGTGCCTGCTGGGTCACTGCAGGGCTGATGGCCTGAAGTCATCAGTTAAGTGTGCAGAAGTATTACATGTCTGCCTCCCACTCTCTTCTGTGTAGTCAAGTTCTGGTAGTATTTTTCTTCAATTACCTTAGAATAAGTGTCTGAGTTTATTTTCAGTGATTGATGGGGTCCTTTTGTATCCCAGAGACCTTGAAGGCAACCATATTCATCATGTGAGAAATGCCACTTTCATCTCCTGCAGCACTCTGACTGTACTGTAAGTAATTGGATATGCTAGCTAGCCAGAGTGAGATGTGCTTATACTGAACTGTCAAGGGATTCATTACAGCTAATATAAAAGTTTCCTGAGTATTATGGTTATTTATCTCTTAGGATATTAAATTAAAATGTTAGGTTGGAAGTGAGCACCACACAGAATATGCACTGTTTATATTTTACAGCAAAGTTCAGCATTAAAACATATAACTAGACTTCACTGAAGAGACTTTGGCTGATACTAAGATTTAGAAATTTTCATTATAACCTTTTTATTGGAGTCAAAGGTCTCATAATGAGAACCAGCAAACATACAAAATCCATAGCTTGTTGCTTATTTTGATTGGCTGGTGGGTTGGCTGGCTTGTCAATTTTAGAATTTTCTCCAAAGTTCCTTCAGAGATGATGTAACCATCTTGAGAAAATCCCTTCTACTTTTTGATAGATCAGTAGGCCCCATGGTAAGTGTCACTTTCAATTTTTNGGCTGGCTTGTCAATTTTAGAATTTTCTCCAAAGTTCCTTCAGAGATGATGTAACCATCTTGAGAAAATCCCTTCTACTTTTGATAGATCAGTAGGCCCCATGGTGAGTGTCACTTTCAATTTTTAATTCTTAATTTTTAATTTATAAAACCTTATACTCAAAATCAAATAGACACCAAAAAGAAGCAACGTAAGTTTGTTTTATTCTTTCAGGGTGATGAGAAGAAATAAAATCAGCTCCCTAAATGAAAACAGCTTTTCTTCTCTCCACATGTTAGATGAATTGTGAGTAGATTTCTTCTTTTATTTGTACAAGTCACATAGTTTTGTGGTTCATATTAGGAATATCATTCACCATAAATTCTGTTTCATATAACATTCTCTGGCGACGGCATCCTTCCTTGGGTATTTTTTTAAAGATATATTGAACAGGAAAGAAATAATCAAGAAAATACATTGTCTGTATCAATCATAATGGGGCTTTTCTCACATGGTGTTCCCTAAATACAATAATATTAAGTATTCTTGTATCACAACAATCTAGGTGCATGTGTGCCTTCAGTGTCTTTTAGACCAGTTTGACAGTATTGGTTGGACTGAGACCTTTATTCCTCTGCTATTAGGATTTCTGCACAGTGAAAGTAAGGTGAAGGGTAGAGATAAAAAACAAAAGTAAAGATGTGCTGTTTAGCCCATGTGGAAACATTCTTATCATGAAACAATATGTTTAATTAACTTGTAAACTTCTACAAGCCAAATTAATGGTATTTTACTTTCTTTTTGATGGAAATAAAATAACAATAACTTATGTATCTAATGGTATGTATGAACAAATGAGGCAAAGCAAGATCTGATATAGATCTAGCTTCCCACCTTGTTTTAACATCATTCTTTTATAGTCCAGATTTCTGATAACCTATAGAATAAATAATACCCTTTTTGGCAAATAAAATTGTGTATATTGAAACTGCAAAACTATTCAGTAAAATTACTGTGTGTAGTAAGAACTTACTGTAACCTGTGTGTTTCTGCAGAGATTTGGCTAGCAACAAGATTGAATCACTTCCTCCATATGTATTTAAAGACCTAAAGGAGCTTTCACAACTGTAAGGATTCTTGTTTCTTATACTACATAGCTGTATATTGCTCATTTGATATGATGCTTTCAGTAATATGTGTCAGGAAAGAGAAGAGCACATTTGTTTGTATACATTGTTTAAGCTCTGCCTAGAAAACACACCAAAAGCAATTCTATATAGCATTTTGTCCAGAATAATTTTGTAAAAGATGTGCATTTTCATGTCCCAAAAGACAGCCTGTTGAAATTCTACCTTTTTCTACATCTTGTTAGTACGTACAAGATGAGCTGTGCTAGCTACATCATAAGAAATTAATAATTTCATGCAAGCACTTAATGTGATATCAGGACTTAACTTTAAAAGTAGATTGACTTCGTTTTTAGAACATGCAGTAAGGAATGTGGCCAACGTTACTTATGTTGTGTTTACAGGAACCTTTCTTACAACCCCATCAAGAAAATACAAATAGATCAGTTTGATTTTCTAATTAAACTCAAATCCCTGTAAGTATCATGTTTTTATATTTTAGCTATATTTTCTTTGTGATTTTGCACATCTCCCTCAGTAGGACATGATCCAGAATATGTCTTGTAAGAAATTGCCCCTGAAGAGTTTAGGGGGAGTTTTGCAGGTGTGCTAACACAGCAGCTCTAACCTGAATTCTGCCAGCAGAGCTCCTCCTAAAATTCTGAGATAGTGCAGCAACAATCTTGCAAATCTGAAATTATCCTGCAGTAGATTTAAGTACCTCTTCACTGGTCACTTCACCTCTGAAGTGACCAACTTGGTATATAGCACAGCATTGGTTCTTGTCAGACATCACTTCAAAATCATAGAATAGCTTGTTTTTGAAGTGACCATTTAAAAGTTCAACTCTAGTTGAACTCTAGTTCAACTCCCCTGCAGTGAGCTGGGACATCTTCAGCTAGGTCAGGTTGCTCAGAGCTCTGTCCATCCTGACAAGGAATGTTCCTAGGCATGGGGTATCTACCACCTTTCAAGACCACCTATTCCAGTGTTTCACCACCTGTTCATAAAAATTTCTTCCTAATATCTTGTCTAAATCTACCATTTTTTAGTTTAAAGCCATTACCCCTTGTCCTATTGCAACAGGCCCTACTAAAACTGGTTGTGGAGATTAAAAACCAGATGTTTCCTTGGACAGCAGCGCAGTAGGAATTTATGATTTGACCTGATATGATTATGTGTGAGCTGTAGCCAGCAGTTCACATACCTGTGTTGATCACAATAGCTTCCTCACAGTGACTGGAGCCCCCTGGACTAAATTTGCCCCCTCAACTAAATTTGGTAAACAGGCCATTACCCCTTGTCCCTAGATACTGAACTGAAAATACTAGATCTGTATAAGTGTCATGAAAATAAGCAGCTGAGCACAGAAAATAATAACCAATTACCTACTTAACAGCCAAGCTACAGCATGATTTTATCTTTTTATCTATTATTTAACACCAAAGAACTCATACAACTCGGTGATCATGGCCTTCAACGTGTTTTAGTTTAACAAATTGTTAAATCTGAAGATAGATCAATAGGCAACTGTATTTTGGCAGTTTGTAGAACACCAGCTCCCACTTCATCTGTTTGAAACAGTAGAAAAAGTTGGGGAAAGCTCTCCCTAGGATTCATTGCAGCACTTAAGTAAAAGTAGCACACTTCCATGTTGGGGCTTTCTCATGTCTGCCAGCAAAACTGCCCACCAACCCACATCAACTAACCAGTAAGTCTGTACTTTTCTCCATTTTCGCCTAAATGTGCTCAGAACTCACTGGAATATTACATTCAAACCTTTGGACAGTAAATCCAAATAAGGCTCCCCACAAGGAGAGCCAAAGACCCCTGACCAGTTGCACATCGAACCAGAGAATGAGATGGATTGGAAGAATACAGAACATGAAGTTCTAAAAGAACATCTTACAGAGTTAAATTTTATTGATCTAGCACTGCAGGGGGGAAAACTATCGNNNTTACTACTAGAACAAGTTCTTATCTCCCCAGAGATGATGAAAGAACTTCAGTAGAATAGTATTTTGAAAGGGTGACATATCAATCAGACATTCATGAATTCTCATGACTGAGAGAAGCACTAAGGATTTTCTTCATGAGTCTGGAAGAACAATGAGTTTATTAAAATTATTTGCAATTCCTTTTTGTTCCACTTCAGATTTTATGCAGACTTTTTGGTCAGGTTTCAAAGGGTTGACAAATTAGATGCAATTAAATTTCTTCTCTAGTTTCCTATAATCATAAAATCACAACTAAATGCTTGTAAAATTTGGTTTTTTGCTATTGAGTTTCTATGGGCTTTTACTGAGAATATATTTTTACAGCAGCTTGGAGGGCATTGAAATTGCAAACATCCAGAGGAGAATGTTCAGACCCCTGAAAAACCTTTCCCACATGTAAGTAGATTATTCTGGAAAGTTTGCTTTCTTTCACTTGAAATTTACAATTACGGAATACTGGATGATTGAAAACAAAGCTGCATGAAAAGCAGCACGTGAGCAGTTGTCAAATTTTGACCATTTTTGATTTATTTTTCTTCTTTCAGAATATGTTTTATGGGTAGTTACTAGATAGTTTTGATATTCTGACCAATCTAGAATGATCTCTCATCTGTTTCTCACACCCAGATATTTCAAGAAATTCCAGTACTGTGGGTATGCTCCTCATGTGCGCAGCTGCAAACCCAACACTGATGGGATTTCCTCCCTCGAGAATCTTTTAGCTAGCATCATACAGAGAGTGTTTGTCTGGGTTGTATCTGCCATTACCTGCTTTGGAAATATTTTTGTTATCTGCATGAGGCCTTACATCAGATCAGAGAACAAGCTGCATGCCATCTCCATAATGTCTCTCTGCTGTGAGTACTCCATGTCTAGAATGTCTTTTTAGTCTGCTCGTAGCATGTTTGATATTTGTTGTTATACTGTAGTGACATATTTCCAGCTTTGGATTAACTCTACTTCCGTGACGTTGCAAAAGAAAGCACAAAATGCTGTGGCTTATATACCAGGAGGTCTCATTAAATGCTGCCTTTGGCACCTGGGACATACCAAAGGTTTCATGTTTTATTTTCATGCTGCAGGAATTCTGTCAAATTCCTGCTTTCTTCAGCAAGAAGAAATAAAATTCCAATATTTCAAATGCCCATATTTTACTATGCATTTCTCAGTAAGTAGCAATTTCTGCATGTGATTATTGTGTTGAAATATTTTATTCTTCGCACAAACAGAAGGTTGTTTATGCAAATATAGAAAATTAATCTATCCTAGCTCCCCAAATTGGAAATTGGGGTGATTTTTTTTTTTTTTTTTTTTT
>WEZZ01002282.1:2191-12703 GCA_013400585.1 Chloropsis cyanopogon | reverse complement strand
GCAGGCTACCTTTGAAAGAGGCTTGGAACTCCATGCTAAAGTCACAGTCTTTGCTGAAGGTTGTCATGGACATCTAGCCAAACAGCTGTACAAAAGATACAACCTAAGGGAGAATTGTCAACCCCAGAGCTATGGCATTGGATTGAAAGAGGTATCACTTGCATAATTTTAACAATTAAAGAAAATACCATAAGACTTTAAGGTAGATTCTATTTGCTTTCTAGCTAATTTTTGTAAGACATAAGAATTAAAGAATTTGAGTTACACTTTCAGACTTCAGAATCTTTGCTGTTCTGAAGCTGATCAGAGCAGATGCTCCCTGAATGTCGTGACTGTTCCATTTCAGCTGCTGCTTCTCCTGTATCTAACTAGAGGTACCTGTGAATCTGCTCTGCTAACGTTTTCAAATTACAGTCCTTTGTGAAATCTGTTTTCTGTACCTCTACTAAATAAGAGAGGAATTTGTGCTGCCTAATTTTGGGGGGGTTTAGTACACAAGGAAGGAAGAAAACACTTTCTATGGGCTTTCTGTATGTCAGTGAAAGAGAGAGAGGAGAGCTGTTTCAGATGATGAGTTGTGGTCTCTGAAGCACCTTCTGGATGAACCTTTCTTTAAAAAAAACCTCCCTTTATAGGGCATTTAAAATTGGGATAGGAGTGATGTTTCCTTTTTAAAATATTTATACTCAGGAAATATCACTCATCAAAAAGAGCTGTATTATTTTAGAATATGTTCAGAGTTTTGACTATAACATATTCTTTATTACTTTAGTATGTGCTTACAGCTACAAAATATTTAAGTGATTAGTTTACACTTCTATAGAGAATAACCACTCTGTAAATATGACATAATCTTAGTTACAGTGTCTAATACTGAAATTGTCGTTAAAGAGGGGTTTTCCTGTAGAGTTCCCTTGCTTCCAGATGAGACTGTCTGCTTTAGCAAATGGTGCAGTCCAGTAGCAGTGGGTCTGAAGTAGTTGGTGCTGATGAGCTGATATCTGTACTGTGCACGCCTCAGGTTTATTTTTACTTTGGACTAGCTGTGATCTAGTCCCATCGACTGAGTGCCCTTTCATGACTGGAATGCTTTAGATTGACTTTTAGGACCCTGTCTTTTAGTTTCACATTGAAGGAATCCAGTTCATGCCCTCCATGGCTGCTGTATTATGTGAGTCAAAGCACAGTCAGTGGGAGGAATCAGAAGTCCCACTCAAAAATGTGCTCTTTAATCTGAACTGGAAGATTATTGTAGATGTGCCCTCCATGCTTGAGCTGATCCTGTGGTGCTCAGCAGCCCTCCTGTCATTAAACTGTGCCTGTCACGTACCTCCATGGTGCAATGATGTTTTGTGAAATGAGCAGAAAATGGACTCACTCCTGAAAACATGAAAATGCTTCTCTGAGTTCACCATGGGTCAGTGGAGCACTGGAAACGTGTAGGAGACAGCAGAGACGGGACAATTTATTTGACAGAAAGTATTTAGATCAACTCAGGCATATTGCTTTGTCCTGACCTTGAAAAACTCACAAGATAATCCATAGAATCATATGAAAAAATAATGCTTTCAAAGAAAAAAATCAACATAAGCATTGCATTCTGTGGCAGAAGTATCTGTCAAAGTCACTAATATTAGGAATTTTATGGTTGAATGAAAATTTTGGGTGTAGTACTGGAGTCTTAGTCACATTTTCTGATACACAGCATTTAAAGAAAGAGAGGTATTGGGAAAATCTTAAATGGTAATACAAAAAACTTTTCTGAACAGTTGGTATTTTGCTGTATGAATTTTTGCGTTGCTCATAGGAGTAAATAAGTTTCTCCTATATGTAATTGTGTGTTTGTCTTTTAATATATTATTGAAAGGCTATTACTTTGCAATCTGAAGTAATTTTTTTGGTCATCTTCATTTCAGTTATGGACTATTGATGAAAAGAAATGGAAACCAGGAAGAGTGGAACATACTGTAGGCTGGCCTTTAGACAGACATACATATGGAGGATCCTTTCTTTATCACTTAAATGAGCGTGAGCCTTTAGTTGCTCTTGGATTTGTGGTAAGTGAAGTTAGTTTTTTCATTCTTGCTTCTTGTTTGATCTTCATTTTATGCAGTTTCTTTTCTCTGCTTTAATGAGAAAATGTAAATGCAAGAATAGGAACAGACCACATTTAGTCCTTTCTCAATCTCTGTCATATTAATCTGTCTTTAGTCCAGTGTCTTTTATTGAGACCAACTGGAAAACTTACTTGTAATTTCTTTGCAAATCAAGAAAATGTTGGTAATGGCAAAACCAAATGACTAATCAAAACTGCTCAAAAAATTCTTGTAAGTTAGGAAATGTAAATCACATGCACTCTGTACAGTTCCATTTCCTAATTCATGTGTCAACCTCATGTGTAACTCCATTTTTTGAGAGAAGTGTCTAAAGTGGAAGCACTGCATTGCTACAAGCAATGTCCCTTTAGTTTCTGACCTTTTCACTTTGCTTTTGGTATTCTCCACCCCTGTTGGCGTTGTTCTCTTTAGCAACTGCCTTTCTGAATTGGGAAGGCAGCTTCTTCCTGCTTATTGCCACTTTATCAAAAGATTATTTGCCACTATCACCAGAGATAGTCTGGTGTCATTCTGGCAGCCAGGTGATGCGAGGAGCAAGGACTGGAAATATTCTCTATCACCTACAGTTCAAAATGAAAAATTCACTAGTTACCCTGTGCACGTGTGTCAACACAGATGTTGTAAGAGTCAAGGATACAAATTGGACTTTCAGCAGCATGGAAATGAGCTGACACTTCTGCCTCCTATATATCAGAAGGACTACAGAGTGTGTGGAAAAATTCTATTTTTGTCTAACTTTTGTCTTTTTCTTTTGTAAGAAGCATTGAAAAAAAACTCATTAGCTTTCTCAGACACACATACTTGTCCTGTACAGATTTCCAATATTGGAATTAATAAGTACATACAGTAGATACTCAAATTTTGTTTGATTTTAGAAGGGCTGAGAGCTCTGATTCTCACAGAGAATGGTAGGTAATCAGTAATGTTCATATTCTCTCCAGAGAGGAAAAATCTGTGTGAACACACAATGACTTTTTTGTCTTTGAACTTTGTACCTATTTCAGTCTGAGATGATTGTAGTAGTAGGGTTATTTTACCCTTATTTTGGAACTTGTCCATTAATTTGTCTTGTCAGCAGCACAGATGGAAGCACTGCTCTAAAAGCAGTGAGCTGCCACAGATACCAAAGTCTTGATTGCTGCTGACTCATGATGTATTTTGTTACTTATCTCTAATAAAGCTCACAGGAACCAGAAATAATCCCTTTCTCAAAAGAGAAAAATTCGGCAAGATAATTCTTTTGAAGAGTATCTTAAAGGTGGGAAATGCAGATTTTATATTTGGGCAAATTCTCAAATGCATAAGAATCCTGATCATCCAGCCCACTGGCAATCTTTTTTACCCCGTTTTCTGCTTTCATCATTGCTCCCCTGTGCTTTATTACAATGGCTCACCTAATTGGAAATTATAATTGACTACTATCAATTTGAAGAACTATTTAAAGTATGAGAGCACAAGTACCTAACAATCAAAAAATAATTGTTTACCTCTTTTTTCAGGCAGAGATATGAAATACTAATTTAAAACAAGTTTTGCTGCTTATCCCACCCATTAAGTCATGCTTAATTTAATCCTTTTTATACCAAAGACAGCTGAAAGGCGGTTACCATGCAATTAAATGTTTTTCGTATTTCAGGTGGGGAGAAGAACAGACTTGTAGCAGCAAATTTTCAGATTTGCTTCTGCTGTACCATTAATAGAATATATTTTTGGCAGTAGTTTAAGTAAAAAGAGCCTGAGGTTGCTTTAGTATAAAATAGATTTAAAGACTTGATGTGGTAATGTGCAATTGCTTTAATTTAAAATTTTTGTTGAAATTTCATACCTTACTTTTATTAATGTGCACTTTTTCTTTTTTTTAAGGTTGGTTTAGATTATCAAAATCCCTATTTGAATCCATTTAGGGAATTTCAGAGGTGGAAGCACCATCCTAGTGTACAGCCTACTTTGGAGGGTGGAACAAGGATTGCCTACGGTGCCAGAGCATTAAATGAAGGTGGTATTCAGGTAACTTCTTTCACAAAGCTTTTATCTTTGAGTTCTCTATAGCCATGTATTTAGTGCTGTAGATTTGGGTTGCATGCTGTACCAAGTTTTGCTGAACAGAAAAACCTTCTTGTCTTGCTGGGTACTGGCTGCTGAGATTTGCTAGTCTTGGGGTCTGTCATACTGAAAATCTTCTGATATATTCACTTTACTTTCTAAATTAAATACAGAATCATAGAAGCATTTAGATTGCAAAAAACCATTTACATCATGTAGTCCAATAACTAGTCCACCACTGCTAAGTCCACCACTAAACCATGTCCCTAAGTGCCACATCTATATGTCTTATCCAGGGATGGCAACTCAACCACTTCTCTGGGCAGCTTGTGCAAGTGCTTGACAGCCCTTCTCGTGAAGATATTTTTCCTAATATCCAATCTAAACCTCCTCTAGCACAAATTGAGCCCCTTTCCTGTCTTCCTGTCACTTGTTACTTGGAAGAAGAGACTAACCCTCACCTCAGTGCACCCTCCTTTCAGGTGGTTGTAGGGAGCAATAAGATTCCCCCTGAGCATCCTTTGCTCCAGGTTAAANCAAAAAACCATTTACATCATGTAGTCCAATAACTAGTCCACCACTGCCAAGTCCACCACTACACCATGTCCCTAAGTGCCACATCTATATGTCTTATCCAGGGATGGCAACTCAACCACTTCTCTGGGCAGCTTGTGCAAGTGCTTGACAGCCCTTCTCGTGAAGATATTTTTCCTAATATCCAATCTAAACCTCCTCTAGCACAAATTGAGCCCCCTTCCTGTCTTCCTGTCACTTGTTACTTGGAAGAAGAGACTAACCCTCACCTCAGTGCACCCTCCTTTCAGGTGGTTGTAGGGAGCAATAAGATTCCCCCTGAGCATCCTTTGCTCCAGGTTAAACACCCCCCAGCTCCCTCAGCTGCTCCTCATAAGACCTGAGCTCCAGGCTCTTTGGGAACTCTGTTGCCCTTCTCTAGACACACTCCAGCATTTCAATGTCTTGTGAGGGGCCCAAAACTGGACAAAGGATTCAAGATAGAGTATCACCAGTTCTGACTAAAGGGGAATAATCGCTGCCCTGGTCCTGCTGGCCACACCATTTGTGATCCAAGCTAGGATGACATTGGCCTTCTTGGCCACCTGGGCACACGCTGGCTCATGTTCAGCTGGCAGGACTCTCCATGTCCTTTTTGCTGGGCAGTTTCCAGTCACTCTGCCCCAAGCCTAGGGCACTGCACAGGGCTTTTGTAACCCAAGGACAGGACACAGCACTTTGCCTTTCTGGATGTCAGTATAATCAGCCTTGGTCCATGGATCCATCCTGTCAATATCCCTCTGCAGCAGATCAACATTCCCACCCAGCTTCGTGCTGCCTGCAGTCTGACTGAGGGTGCACTCAATCCCCTTGTCCAGGTCATTGATAAAGACATTAACCAGGTCTGGCCCCAGTGCTGAGTCCTGAGGAACCCCGCTAGTGACTGGCTGCCAACTGGATGTAACTCCACTCAGCAACATTCTCTGAGCCCAGATATCCAGAGAGTTTTTTACCCAGCAGAGTGTTTGTCCAAGCTATGAGCAGCCAGTGAAGTGGAATTTATGTTGCAGTCAAGTATGTTCAGCAGCAAAGATGCCACAGACAATTTTTTGTTTTGCCTGGAATCTTGGGGAAGACAGGGTAGTACCGCTGATCTGTTCCTATGGGGTCTTCCAAATTACTTGTTTATCCCAGCAAAAGGAACTCCTTTTCAGTGTTTGAGCCTTAAGTCACTGATGGCACTGAAATGGTAATGTACTTTGGCAGGTAAATCTTTACCTCTTCAAGTACAAATACCTTGAGTTTCTTTCATGCACAACTTTGAATTTCTGCTTTCTTGGGAGGTGGAATACTTAGTTCATTTTGTTAACTTATGTACTGTAAAAGGTAAAATTTTGAATGTGTATTCATCAAGACTTAAGGTCAGTTGAAAGGGCTGGAAAAGCTTACAAAAAATGGTCTGGAGTTTATATTTAACAGTTTTAAAGTACTTTCAACCTGTTAGCTTGTCATCTTAAAGCACAGGGAGTGGCAGTATGTTCTATACTCCCAGATCCATCTTCCAGATGCTCCCTTCAGTTTGGACCCTAAAACTAGCCTGAGTGTTCATGATCTGCAGCCTGTATGTGGAGCCATGCCACTCTGCCTTCTGACTACTTTGCCTTTCCTTTTTGAACCTCCTCTTATCAAAAATGTGGCTTCACGCCCTTTTTGCAATAGAAGTGGAATTTCATCACAGTGTCACTCTTGTCACAGTCATGTGGAGTTAGGCTTTGACCCCAGTGTGCATTCCTGGCAGTGAGTCATGTAGGTTCAGGAAGCAACTTCTTGATTACACCCATGCTGCACATTTAATCAATCTGAGCATTTATTTGGTCCACTCTGCAGTGGAAATATGTCATATCATATTGCAACACAGCTGTGTCACTGGCTTATTTCAAAAACCATTGCCACTCTGTTGTTAGCACAGATACAATGAAAAATACCAAGATGTTTTAATCTAGACTTCTATGCAAGGGGGGCTGCTTTTTCCACCCTATGCGCTGGTTTCTCTATCACACACAGTCATTGAATTTCTGGCTTTGGTGAAGTAGTCAGATTGTGATTTAGTTGCACTTTCCTTATACTCTAAACCTATAGCTGAAAGAACACAGTATTTTTTAAGTCACTTACAGATGTTGTGAGAAGTTACACAGTAGAACTACAGATCTTGCACGTCTCTGCCTCATCTTTGGACATGTTTGCTGGATTTAAATCAGTATGTCCCTTACTTTGCACTGTTCCTAATATAAAAGCATGCTTTGCTTTGTCGGTTTTTTGGTTGGTTGTTTATTTTTTTATTTCCTATAGATAGATTTGTCTAGGTGATCATGAAGTCACTCTTTTTTAAAAGACTTTAATACATGGCTTCAGTAAAAAAAGCTTTATTGATGATTCACTTAGGAAGAGTTTTAAGATTAGCTCTTCTTTTGCATGTGTTGCTTTGATTAATAACTGTAGCAGTCTGACTCATTGGTATCACTGTAGTCCAGGAATATTTTCTTATGTAAGTCATTCTGTAGCTCCAGTTTTTGATTTTGGTAACAGAATTGCATCAAATAGGTGTATAGAGTTACCATCAACATCAGGGGTTTTTTTACAGATAACCTTATGACCATGATTGTCAGTCTTCAGCACAGAGTGAAGGGGAAGAGAAAGTGCACGTGTGTTTTAATGTATGTGGAAGGAAGGATCAGAGTTTAGTAACTTGATCTCTGTAGCTACTATTTCTTATATTTATTAAAATTGCAAAGCAGAGCACTTAAATTCCCATGCACCCTCTATTTTGTCTCTATTTTATCAAGAACTTTTGAAAGGTTTAGGAGTTTTGTGGAAAAAAAGGTGTTGCAGTTATTGAGTAGTGTATGCTATGAATATCAGGGGGAAAAACTTTTATACTGACAACCCATTTGAGTGTCAAATATTGGACTCACTTAACAGATTTTAAGTCCTGATCTGGAGCTGAGGAGAGGAAGAACATGAGGGTTCCTGTCTGCCAGCAGGAAAGACTGTGCATGGAGCAGGTGTCTCCCCCTCTCTAAAGCAGTCTTGTCTTTTGTCTGTATCTCAGGGACATGATGTGTTTCTTCCACTGACTGTGAAAGCAGGCACCAAATGCCATAGTACTAATAATGAGAATTACTACCAAAGCTGCTGTAGGTGCTACCTTTTGTGTTGCATGACTCATCTTTAATCTCATTTATTCTTTAGCAGTATCTTGGGTCACTATGTGCATATTACATGAAACAGTGGTTGTAGAAGAAAAGTACTTGATAACCATCTTTCTATGCAATTCAGAGTCAGTCAAGAATGGTTATTCCTATGCTTATGTCAGTGCTGCACCATTGAATCCTGATAGATAACATAGAATGGCTGTTTTCTAAGAAAAGAGAGAACATCCCACATACTTAATCCCTTTGAAATAGTGTTATGTGGCTGAACTTAAGACTTCTTGTCCCAGAAAAGTAAGTTTTAATTGTGTTTTCAGCCTGAATTACCTTTCCTATGAACCAAATCACTACGTGTCTGATTAAACAAATTGCACAAAATACAGAGGAAATGTGTGTAATAAAACTTCTTTTAGTGATTGCTATATGACTATACAAAAATAAGCAGTCCTGGGTGACTAGTAAAGAGGTAACAATTGAACAAGCAGAGGAAACAAAACTTTTGGTTTGGGTTATCTTTAATTCCAAGGGATATATTTTTTGGACATTTTTCTTGAAATTCAACTATGTGTTTAGTATTTAGGTTACTGCAAAATTAATTCCTTCAGACAGTTTTAATAAAAGCAGGATGCTAGATTAAGACACACTGCTCAGAACTAAAGACTTTTGGAGGAAAGGTATGTTTAAAACTTATCTTCAGCAATTTGTGACTAAGGCTTTGATCAGAGCTTTCTGCTCAAAGTTCTGCAGTCAGTCTGCATTTTGAAGCTGTTTCCAGTCTAAAATCTCAATCAACTTGGTAGTTCAGGTGTTCCTTAGCTAATATAGGTATATAATGTAGTATATTAATATTATTGACCTGGTGTTTGCAAATCATCTTGGCTGTGTTAGGTTTGCGAGTTGACCATACTCTATGACATTATGCTTACAGAATGGGAGTAAGAATGTAGTGATTTTTGCACCAAAATGTATTTGTTGGCTGTGAGCAACTTCTAAAATAAGGACCAGGGGGACAGGCATGATAGCATTGTGCAATTTCTCGGAGAAAAAGTTGTGGAAAAGAGCACTATGAGGTGAGATGAGTACAACTTACTGTGTGGAAATCAGGGAAACAAATGGGAGTTTGGGTTTTTTGTTTTAAAAAATTCACCTGAGCTTGAAGGAGGAAAACCGTATTGGTGGGTGACACTAGTGGAGTTTTGCTGCAGATAAGGCAGCTGGAGAGAGGATATAAGGAAAATGTCACTTTCATACTCAGCACAAGTACACTGTCTGTGTTCCTATGTGCATACTATGCTCAAATTCCATGAATAAGTGGAGTAACTGGTGTATGTTTAGAGAGTGCACATGCCAAGTCTGAAAATGGAAAGGACACTCAAGCCTTATGCCAGTTTAATTTCCAGAATGTTATTTTTCACTTCAAAATGTTTCACTTCAAAAATTTTTCACTTCCAGAATGTTACTTTTCACTTTCACTTTTCTTCAACAAACAAGAACAAAACCTTTCTTTCTGTTTTCCCTTCAGTCAATACCCAAACTCACCTTCCCAGGTGGATTATTAATTGGTTGCAGTCCTGGACTCCTGAATGTTCCCAAGATCAAAGGAACACACACTGCAATGAAAAGTGGCATGTTGGCTTCAGAAGCCATTTTTAGTCAATTAAGCAATGAAAATCTCCAATCAAAGACAATAGGTAAGATCACTGTATTTTGAGTGTAATTACCTTGTGTTCAATTAGAACCACCAACAACTAACAGCAGTAATTAACATGGCTGAATGAATTAGTTGGAAATGTTAATAAATCATGAAATGGGTGTGTTTAAAATACATTTCTTTACTATTAATGTCAAATCATTTATGAAAGAAATTAATATTTGCTGTTATTCATGAGTATTGATCCTACTGCAAGAAGCTCTAATGACCATCTGAAAAGTACGCTTATGCTTCCTCTATAAGTAAACAAGAATAGTGTCATTCCTACAAACACAATAGAAAGTAGTGCTTTATAATTCAGAAAGTGTTACTGAAAGCCTGCTGAAACAGGAAAAAAAAAAAGGAATAGATTAAATGAAAGCAAAACAGCATGAGATTTTTCAAATTTGCTCTTACTGTTGTTAGGATCCTGTTTTCATTCAGTCCTTTTTTCTGTCTTTTAATCTTTTAGTTGTCTCAGTTTGAGACTACATGTATCTTATTTTATACATAATGCAAGCACATTGTAGTAATCACCTGGTCCTGAGCACCTTGTAGTGATTTGTTTAAGCCTTAGTTGTCCCCTTAATCTGTTAATAAAGTCTGGAGAGAGAGAGTTAGAATATCAGTCACTCTGGAGATAAGACACTATAGCAGGTGTCACNGGGCTTTATGGGAAATATGGACTGAAGCATGCTTTTCATGTGTAGACCGGCCTTAAAACTCATTATTTAGAACATTTATTCCTATATAGTAATGATGGAGAATGGTGAAGGGAAAGCTCTCAAATAATTTTCATTTGCAGAAACATTATTTTTTAAGATAATTACTTGACTTTAACTACACTGTGGTAGATGTGTCAAGTGTGAAATGTCTAGTATTTGTAAAGAATACAATCAAAGAGTTTAAATCAAAAGTTTGCAGTCAAATACATCTCTTG
>WEZZ01002275.1:22601-37071 GCA_013400585.1 Chloropsis cyanopogon | reverse complement strand
CTGTGCATGGAAACAGAAGTACCATGTCCTAAATCAAAAGAGAACCTTTCCAACCTGAACACTAATGGACAGTTTCAAAATGCAATGATGGCTTAGACAGAAATACCTTCATATAAAAACAATATATACAGCACCTTGGTGTCACCCAGGGAACTGACTATGCCAAATTCCATATATATTGTTTTGAAGAACATACCGAGTTCAGTAGGCTATGTTAGAAGTACAAAATACATTGGACAAGTTCACTTTCAGTCTTAATTAAGTTTCTTAACTTGGTAGAAAATAAAAACATAAATCAAGTTATGGTATTTTTCAGACTCTATGGGGAAGAGAAAAAAGTCAAGGGTCTTTGACATCTTATTACAAGAATTTGCCAGATCTGATTTAGAAGTCTCAATGGTGTCTCAACCTGTTCTGCTAGGTCAGGAGATACCTCCACTTAACAACACTCTAGTCTTCTGAGCTTATGTAAGCTACAGAGCAAACATAGATAATATGGTCACAACACTACCAAAAACAAAATAATTATAAAACATTCAGAAATCTCTTAATGCATCCATCTCTACCTTTTGATGATAAAAGAATCATAATTTTCATGACATTAACTTCCTCTCAAAAAGTTATTTTCCAGATGCCTATCTACTGCTTTATTTCAGCATCCTCCCTTGTGTGAACAGCTACTAATGATACTAGAAATCACTATAACTAACCATTTTGATACAAGAACTTATTTTAACTGAGAGGTCAGTATAAAAATATGGTATTATTGTAGGCAATGATAGAATCATAATCATAAGAGATTAATTCCTCTAATTAAATACTGTATAAGAAAAACAGGAGTATTAATTCAACAACAATCAGTGAAGATGTTTTAGAAGTATTTTAGCTTTATAGACCAAGTTAAATGTTTAAGTCAAAATGTCCCGATATTAGGAGGAAATAAAAACTATTTACAGGAAACAAAAAAGTATTTTACTGATCACACATTGCTACGCTGCCTCAAAGGTCTTGCGAGCACAAACCTGCAGCAATGCTGCTTTACTTCAGACTGCAAGTCTGATTACTTCTCACTTTCTCTACTTTATGCTATTCAGTAACTAGCTCCGAGTCAGACCTTTAAGTATCACCACTTGCACTACTAAGACGCTCGAAAAGCATCCACAAAGCCCCACCAGCTGTGAGAGAAAAACACGGGCATTAACCCATTAGGTGAAATAAGTGCAGCTGATCCTACCAGGGTACAGAAGGCTGCAGAACAAAAAACACAGGTGACCCAAGGGAAAAAAAAGGCTGCTTTAGATTCCTCCTTTTCTCGTAGTTCTCACCCAAAAAGTTAGGCCCTCTTTAGAGATCAGAAATGGAAAGTTAGTAGAGGTCAACGCCCAGGATCTCTATAACTATGCACTCTACAGGCAGTGACTTTTCCCTTGTTATCACTTCTCCCTGTGCAACAGCAAGCTAAGAGTTTGAAGAGTTTGATCTTCCTGTTCAGTTCTTCAAAATTTCCACACTGAATTTTGCAAGTGTGTTTTGAAGAAGAGCGGGATTACAACAAAGCATAAAAATAAATCCAAATAAATATAAATAAATCCAAATAAATCCAATAAAAATAAATCCAAAAAGTAACTACAAAAAAAATCAGTGGAAAAAACCTGAAAACTGAATACAGTAGTACAGTCTCTTGGCTGAAAAGCACTGAAGTACTGGTAAAACTCTTGCAGACTATTCAAGCCCTTTGCAGAAATACCAGCCTTCAGGGTATCAGCAAAGACAATTCTGTCATGTGAATTGATGCATACTATTGATAAGTGTAGCCTATGGCAGCGCTTTTCAAGCACAAAGACAGGTCAGTAAACTGAAAGGTTTTTCATGCCAAGGAAGATACACCTAAACAGCAAACCAGGCATCTCCTTTAGTCAAGGGGGGTGAAAGGGGCAACAGCTGTTTTCAGAAGAAAAGGTCAGAAGCACTGGCTGAATATGGGAGCATATTAGGCTTAGCTTGATTCTACATAGCAATCTTTATGTTACAATCATGTTGATGTAAGGCCTTTATTAGATTATCTCATTGTAGCAATAGTTATGTTGCCTATTTTTAATGAAAGTATTCTGAGGTGACTGCTTCAATTCCAGGTAAAGCCCTGAATGCGATCACTTTCACATAAAGCAACAAGAAGCCTTCCATACTAAAATAGTGTTGCATTTTAAAAATACAGCTGTGGATCAAGTAACATTTTACTGCTCACATCAGAGACAAAAAGTTTTGCATAACTTCATAGCATGTAACCATCAGACTACTCTCAGCTCACTACAAATGTTTCTTTAGCGATGACTAGCAGAGCAAAAGCCACCTCCAATTCTTCAGCAGCACGGAACTTTGTAAACAACAGTAGTGTTTACTTTCATTCAAGGGGAAACGAAAAAAGAACGGAAGAAAATGAAGTGTGGAGAAGAGGTTACAAAGGGCTTGTTTGGAGCTGAAAGGGTGAAGGGGAGAAAATACAGTGAACCACATCTTTAGACCAAAAACTGGAGAGGGGAAAAAAACCATGCAACAGTACATCTACTGCCAAAAATGACAACCCAGCTTCTGTTGCTTAACACACCCTCCATACAGACTAGAGATATTCAGCCTCCTAAGTGCATTCTTTTTAAAGGTTCCACAATAAGAGCAAATAGTTCAAAAGCATGATCCATGGACACAGAGCTGCCCACTGACATCACTACTTCAACTAGCTCAAAACTAGTATTGAAGAAAAGAGAACTACTGTCTAGTTAGTGACTGAATTTGCTGTTCAAATGTTTGCACATATAAGATAGACACGATCAAAGGCACAAAAGCCACACTCAAAACTCTCCAAACCAGACCAAGAAATAATGAATCATCGTCAGAAACATCCCAAGTATCCCCAGTTCCAATTCACTCCTACACAGTGGGATATTTTCCCTCTATGCTATCATAATTTACATATGATTTCAGGCTAATAATGCTCTACAAACATATGTTTAAAAAATTCTGTGATTTTACTATATGTTACTGAAAAATGGAATTATAACTTTAGGTTTGCAAAAACTCTAATGACAGAATTGTCTTTTATAAAAAAGTGCTAATACCCTAATCATACCAAACAACTAGGAAAATGGGTACAGGTGGAATTCCCATTATAGCAGAATCTTGCTGTTCTAATAAGAACATTTAAAATTCATGAAGCTTTGCTTTGACAGATGACAAATTTGCTATTCTATGAATTTGTTTCTCTTCAGTTTTATTAAAGACATATGCACTGCAAAACTTTCCAGCTTTGTTTCTGGATGAAATCCAAGCTAACTGTTCTGTCATGAAAGAGAATTACTTGAGCCTTTGCAACACCCAAAAACCTCAGTAAGAGGATTTCCACACAGCTTTTCAAGTACCAGTTAGGTACTTGAACTAATACTATACCTAAAATAATATTATACCTGAAGTATCTGAGAAAGTAGTTTTTAAGAGTGAAACAGCAAGATGGACATTGTCAGATTCCAGTGGATGTGGTCAACAAAATAGTAGCCATGTCCCCACCAAGCAGCAAGAAGGAAATACAAGCTTTCCTAGGCACTGTGGGTTTTTGGAGGATGCATATTCCAGATTACAGTCAGATTCTAAATCCTCTAAATTAAGTGACACAGAAAAAGAATGATTTCAAGTGGGGTCCTGAACAACAACAAGCTTTTGAACAAATTAAACAGGACATGGTTCATGCAGTAGCCCTTGTGTCAGTCAGGAAAGGACGAGATGTGAAAAATGTGCTTTACACTGCAGGCAGGGGGGAAGGTCCTTCCTGAAGTCTCTGACAAAAAGCACCCAGGGAGACTCAAGGATAAACCGGTGATTTCTGCAGTCAGGGATGCAAAAGATCCCAGGCCTGTTACACCCCAACTGAGATACCAGCAGCTTATGAAGGAGTTTGAGCAGTCTCAGAAGTGGCTGGCACTGAAGCACAGCTTCTTCTGGCACCCCAACACCGGGCTGGATGTTCAAAGGGAAAGTCCCTGCCACACATCACACCACTGACGCTACATGGAGCGGGCAGGTTGTGTTGATCACACAGCAAGCTCAAATAGGAAACCCCAATCACCCAGGGATCTTGGAAGTCAGCAAGAACTGGCACGAAGGTAAAAATTTCTACCATCACCAAAGGAGATGGTATCACATGCTGAAGAAGCTCTATCTTATAATCAACTGCCAGAAAATGAAAAGCACTCTCTTTACTGACAGTTCCTGCCACACATTGAAAATGGAAAGCTGCCATATGAAGTCCTACACAACAAGCTGTAGAAGCTATTGAGGGACAAGGTGGATCAAGCCAGAAAGCAGAGCTGAAAGTCATCCAGCAGGCTTTAGATATTGCTGAAAGAGAAATGGCCAGTGCTCTAACTCTACACTGACTCATGGATGGCAGCGAATGATGGAAAAAGGTCAATTGGGAGCACAGAGGGAAACCCACCTGGGCTACTGAAATGTGGCAAGACATCACTGCCTAGGTAAAGAAGCTGGCTGTAAAAGCATGTCACATAGAGGCACACACACTCAGGAGTTGGGCTACCAAAGAACACTGCAACAATGGACAGGCGCAACGAGCTGCCACGATTCAAGTGTCTCGGGTGGATGTGGACTGGTGCAACATAAAGGTGAATAATTTCTGGCTCGGTGGGCCCATCATGGCTCATGTCATCAGGGAAGCAATGCAACACACAGATGGGCTTGTGATCAAGGGGTGGACTTAACCACGGACACTGTGTCCCAAGCTATCCGTAACTGTGAAATATGGGCTGCAATGAGGCAGGCCAAGCAGGTAAGGCCTTGGCATGGTGGACTACTGCTCAAATACAAATGTGGGGAGGCACTGCACATCAATTACACCACACTGCTGAGAAATCACTGCGGCAAGTGCTACATGCTTACAATGGCGGAAACATTGGAAACCCTGGATGGCTGGATACATACCCTGGGCCTGATGCTACTGCCCAGAACACCATCTTGGGCCTTGAAAAGCAAGTCCTGTAGCAACATGGCACCCCTGAGAGAACTGAGTTGCACAACAGGACTAATTTCAAAAGTCTCACAGACACCTAGGCCAGAGAGCACAGGACTGAGTGGGTGTATCCTATTTACAACCATGTGCCAGCTTCTGGGAAAACTGAACAGTACAATGGACTGTAAGAAACCACATTGAAAGCAGTGGGTAATGGGGCCTTCAAACACTGGAATCTACACTTAGCAAAGGCTGCCTGGTTTAGTTAACACCAGAGGCTCCAGCAATCAAGCTGCTCCTGCCCAATCAAAACCTCCACATACCATAGAAGGGGATAAAGTCTCCGTGGTGCATTTGAGGAGTGTCAGTTTGGAGTGGTCCTGCCTAAAGCAAAGGCAAACCTATCTGTGTGACTGTTTTCATTCAAGTAGTTGGTGGGTAATACAGAGGGATGGGGAAACACAATGCATACCTCAAAGGGATTTGATTTTGGGATGAGAACAGTTTGTAATGTTTAATTGCAAACTGCAACCTGGCTGCACTCCTGCCCTGGAAGACATCTATGATGTACACAGGCCAAAGTCACAGACCAAATTAACTCAAGGGACATCTTGGAGGGATAGCCATGGACTATTGAAATGATACCTATGGTTATATTTATATATATGTGCATATATAGCTGGTAGGCATAGGATTTGTGCATGACATGAATGGTATAGACTAAAGGCAGGATAATGTTCTGGTTCAAGCAAGGACAGGGTTGATTTTTACAGCAGCCAAGAGGGGAGGGGGCCTGGCCAGGAGGCTAAGATTATTCTATACCACCTCACATCATTTTCTGAGGACAGGGGAAGGAGTTCCTTCTGCACCGTGTAGTGTGGTAGTGCAGTCAGGTATCCACCAGGCCCTGTGTGGGAAGCACTCACGTGAATTGCTCACCTCCCTCATACAATCTGTTATTAATATTGCTGCTCTTAGTGCTCCTTTTCTTATTTCACTGCTATTTCCAGTAAATTGCTCTTACCTCAACCCACAATCTCTACCTTTTGTGCTTTCAATTCTCCTCTCTATCCAACCGAAGGGGAAAAGGAAGAGGGGTGGGGAAGTAAGTGGGGAAGCAGCACATGGTTTGGAGTTTTCAAATGGAAACACTAAATTGGGGAATTTCCTTCCTAGACCTTCTTTAGGATGCCTCACTGCTGTACCTCAGTATGCCCACAACCACACATAGTGCCAACAGAGATAAGTGACCAGTTACAACAAACTGGTGGGAGGCATAACCTGAAACCAGTCAGCAGAAGCTGCTCTTCTCTGAAAGAAACCAAAAATCCCATACCCATTAAAAAACCCCACACAAACCAACTTTGTTTCTCAAAAGCAGAGGGATCATCTTTATTCCATTTTGTACTGAAAAACAGGAGTATGATGAAAGATCTACCTAGGTTTGACAAGCTACAGAAACCACTTTTAATTAATTTTAATTAACCAATTAATGAAGTCACATTAAATAAGATCTCTGATAACATTAACTTTATTTTCCTTTCATTTAAGTTGCTACCTTCATGGTCAGTTTACCAGGGCACAACTACAAACATACTGCCTGAGTTACCTGAAATAAAGCATTAGACAGGCAGGTAAAAAAAAGAAAAAAAAATAATCACCAAACACCCAAAATGAACTAGCAGAGAAAAACCACATTTCTCCCAAAATAAGTGCTTATGCTTTCACCTTCTTGATATAACCAAAGACCTAAAAATAGTCATGGAATATAAAATCATTTGTTGTGTCTTGAGTTGAACTGCTTACATACTGAGCCTTCTAGCAAAAGTCATGTACTGTTGTTAACCTTGGGAATAATGCAACATGAAAACCCACTCAGAATTTTAAAAATAACACTTGCAGAAAAATCTCTGTAGCATAACCACTTCAAGCCTTAAAACATTTAACCAAAATCATTAAAGAAACACTGATTTGATTTTAATTTGAGTAAAACAAGAACACCCTTGTGAGCTTCTGAACAGGAAGGATCCACAGATTTTTTTCTAAATGAGTATCCTTTACAAGCAAGCAAAGATCATACAGCAGTAAAAGAAGGAAGCAGGTTGATTTTTACTTCAATAGACTTAACATGTAGACCACAAAATACTAGCCTTTTTGCATGTAACTCCACCAGGGAAATTAATCTTCCCACATCATTCAACAGTTTATGGAGACAAGATGTTTAAAGACAGAAAATTAGGGCTCATGACAGTGACTAAACAGTTCACCCAATAAAAACTGTTTTCATTCAGTCCCATTCCAAAGTGGTAATATGCTACATACACCACAAATCTTGCCCTTTATCCAAGGCATCATGTACTACCATTAGCTAATTTTATGGTAAGCCAACCAGTTTCATACTAGGTGTTGCCTTGGAATAGAACTAAAGAAAATAGTTTTTAAAATTAAAAATCAGGGAAACTGAACAGAAGGCCTGAAAAATGCAAAGAAGCTGCACTTTTATCAAGGTGAAAAAATGGTTGAAGCAAACTTGCTCTCAATATACCAGGAACATATTCTGCCTTTCTCACAACAAGCCTTTAAAAATCCAATTGCAAGCAGTAAATAAAACTCTGAATTCTTAGGCCAGTATATCGAATCTCATGATACAGAGTCGGATTTCTTACATTTTTTCAAACAAATCAGCTCAGGCAAAATACACTTCAGCTAATGTGTGGGTGTTTTTACAGAGCTTCATTATGCTTTTTGAAGCAAAAGGAACAGAAGTCCAGAACACACAAAAGACATGAACTAAAGCAGCTTCTAGTCATCCTTTCATATCAGGTCTAAAATTGTACAAACTCCTCCTTCAACGGTAACTGTCTCACATTTAATACCTGGACTCTAGTTAAGACTGGAAATATTCTGTTTGGATTCCTGACCTTGTAATGGTCTAAAGATGAAAGCAGAACATAAGGTCATGTACTTTTTACTAGATTGCTAAAACCAGTGGGCATATGAGGGAATATGAAGCGGGCAGCAATGTAATATGTGGGGTTTTCTTAAAACTAGATTGACCACACCACACCTCCCCAAGTCAGAACACTGTCATTTATTACTGTATTCTATATTTAATTTCATTTTTGCTTTAGATTAAGTTCTTAAACACAGAACTCTCCTGCAACAGAGCTCATTTTACAGAGCATTTCTATGGAAAATTCACCTTTCCTCCAAGAATCTTCTCACCTACAACACAGGGTTGCAGTATTCCTAACTTCACTTTTACAGAGCTTAATTTCTTCTACAGTACAAGAACAATGTGCTGGTAACACTGTAAACTTTCCCCAAAAACCCCTCAACTATTCAGCCTCTACACTAAGTCATTATTCTGCAGTTATGCCACGATACTTAAATAGCATCCTTACTTTCTGAAGTGTCACTGGGACTAAACCCAGAATTGACAAAAACCTAAAATGTTTTTATATGCTACACCTTACCAATTCAGTATGTTTCACCTTACCAATTCAGTACAGTAGAAAATCTGGAGACTATGAAATTTCAGCCTTCAGAAACATGTCTTACCCTTCAGAATGAAAAAAATTCAACATGCTTGGAAATACAATGGTCTTGGTATAAGCAAATACAAGGGTGGCAGGGAGGGGTGGGAATGAAAAATAAATCTCTTAGTGCACAAATTTCATTAAGCATTAATTGCTCTCTGTAATATATTCTCAAGCACACACACAGAGTCAAGAAAGCACACTGGGAGAGTAAGGCCAAATATCCAACAGCTTAAGTTAACTAATGAGATAATTAGAGGTCCAGAACAGGTTTAATACTAAAATCACTTACAACTGGAGTTTGTAAAGAAGGAGCAGTAACATTGATATGTAGCAATCCCAGCCTTGATCCAAGCAGCTGCCTCTAACCATAATATATGATAATCTTTGACAAATGTTGTCTATAGAGGGGACAAAGTAGCCATAAGACAAAACGTGGACTTAAAAATTAATTTAATGCTACAGCATTCTTTGGTTCTGGTTGTGGGTTCCCCAATCTGCCCATCCTCCCTCTACCTCCTTCCCTCCCAGACACTGGGTTTATTTCAGACTCGTGGTCAAATAATGAAATATCCTACCAAGAAAAGTACCCAAAAAGCCATACAAGAAAAAAGATTCAGTCCTCTAAGAGAAGATCAGTGATATACAGGGCATACTTCTTTGATTGGTTGATGATGAAACAGCAGCAGTTACAGTACTATTTAAACACAGCTTTTAAGTACAACTTCAAAAGGAGAAGCCAAATGGGATAAACCAGCTTCTTTCAACTGAGGAAACCGCAAATAGATTGTTTACAAATAATGTCTACAAAGCAGAAAACACAGTATTTGTAAATTGAAACTTTCAGATCCAAAACTGAAATGTTCAAAGAAGTTTGCAGGACATACTTAGTATATTCTGACATGTTTTAATTAATGAATCCCTACTTTTGTGAGTAACTGGAAGGAATAAAAGTGTTTCAACAAATGTGAAACCCAAGCAGATTTTTATCACCAGATTTTAATTTTGGTTTGATTTTTAAGAAGTAGGAGGATACACGCTGAATCGGTTATAATTCAAAGATCTGCCTAGCATGAATTTAACAACTTGAATTAAGAATATGTATTTTAAATCCCATATCCAGGATAACTGAGTATTTCAAATTAGAAAAAGTTGTTCTAATTTTCCATTGCAGTAAGAGAGCACATAATGCATTTTAAATACATACTGAAGCTTTTCATACTCTTAAATAACATTCTGTGTTCTTAAAATGTTGTAGTCAAATTCTTATCCAGGCCACTATAAAGAATACCACAGTTATAGTCTATACTTCTCTACCCACAGTAATGGGATAGCAGCAAATTACAGTGAAATCTGGTGTTTCATTTAGCTGTACAACACTACTAATTAGAGAGTTATTTCAACAATAAATATTTGGTTAAACTCTGCTTTGTCATCAGTGCAAGCAATTTAAGATCAAACTGATCTTTCAGAGAGTCCATGGGGGTTTTTTTGAGTCTATTTTTATTTTCTGGTTACTGCACGTCTTTTCCTATGAAACAGTGTTTCAGATCTACTGCTTAGCAAACAGAAAACCACATAGACAATGTCAGAAGTAAAAGGGAATATTCAAGCCTAGAGGACCATGGCAATCCACAGTCCTCTTTAAACTGTCCTTAGCTAACCCTGTTTTACTACTCAATGGCAAGATCTTCTAACAATGACCTTACAGAGCACACCGGCTGCATGAGTAAGTAACAGCAAGGTAAGCTAAAAGACAGGTTTTATGACACCCTTCAGAAAGAATACAGGGAGGAGACAAATATGAGCCCCATGGTGTAGATACAATATCACATAAAACACCCACTTAACCCTCTAGCTGCTGACAAAAGTGAGAGGATCTTGCTGCAATTCTTCAAAAGAACTCTCTGAAGAGCCATGCTACTATTAATAAAAGCACTACAGAGTTGAACAGTAGTAGTACCTTCTCTAGTAAAAAAAATCCAATCAATGAAACACATAAGCAAAATACTACTACCTGCTTCTGAGAAACTGCAGAGACAATCAGTTTTTACACAAGAGGCCAACTTCACTGAAGTCAGGCCTTGAAAGTATCACATACTTTAGTGCAGTCATGAAACATTATGCCATCAAAGGCAGCCGAGGTGTGCACAGCAAAGGGCTGGCATCTGACATTCTCTTTTACAACACCAACTCACAGAGTTGTTGTAATGCAGTGTTTGTGTAGTGCCTCTAAGACATCAGACACTACAGCAAGCAAAAAAAAAAAAAAAAAACACCTTTCTTCCCCCAGGTCTGTTAAAACAAATAAACCTGCATTCTTGCTGAGCTGTCCCACCTGCAGAACACACAAGTCTATAATCTCATACTACACATGGAACATACTTTCCTCATTTCACTAGCCAAACAGAACAGCTATTTTTGGATTACCCAACAGTAATTAATCAATATTCTGTTGCTACAGCCTTCACTTAGTCTGTAAATCTTTAAAAAGTTCTCAAAGACAAGGTGAAGTCTATGGATGAAATAAGTTACCAGTAAAATAATCTTCACAAAAGAGTGTAAACCACAAAGTTCTTAAGTCAAAATATTTACTGTATCATCAGGATGTTCTTTTCTATATAATATTACAAAACTGACAACTCAAGCCACGTAAGTTTATCACATCAATAGCCACAGTAAACGAGAAGTTGAAACAGAACACAAAATTTTGCCTATTTACTAAATTCATACAATGAATCTTCTGATCTAAAAAAATAAACCACAAGTTACCTTTCACTCCAGTAGGAATCTTGAAGATTTGTAGAGTGAAATCAACTATGACAACTGGATAACAGCACAATATCTTGCTTGCCTGTAAGGGAATATTTCAGAGTCACATTACACCAAAAAATTAACCCACCAAATGAATTAGAATACCAGATAATTGAAATTGAACAGTGCTAAAATGATAAACATTTTGAAAATGTGAGCAGCCTGACAAAGAGGAAGAGAAAGAAAGCCCGCACCCAGTCATTTAACTTGCACTTTGATTTTTGTCTCTTAACAAAATAGAAGTGGGGTAGTTTATTTTGAAGTCTAACACCCTTAAAGTTTAAAGTAGTCTGCTTTCAAAATAGAAGGCCAGAAATAACCCCTTACAATGCAGTTTGACTTCTTGTATAGCCCAGACCACAACAATCAGACGTTTCCACATCCCCTTTTCTTGCTCCCATCCTCTTTCTTGTGTTCACCCATTGTGTGAATACACAATGAACAGTTTTCCAACACTGCTTTTCTTGGGTTAATTTTGCTTGCAATGAGGAAGACAGCCTACCTTTCCTCTTCTCACTCCCCCCTACTTAAGACCAATTCCAGAATGAAACCACAGTTTGACTTAGTACATCTTGCTCAGGAAAGCATTCAACCTTGTTTTAGAAATATCTAGTGGCAAATATGCTACACACTACAGTCGTTAGTAAAATCACTTTTAACCTACTGAAATTTACACACAGTAAGCTAAAACGTAGAAAACTTCCTCTTTCTAAAATCAGAGTGGAGCTACACATTACAGACATAACTATTTAAAATGTAAACCATTTAGATCCTTTTTCTGTCAGCAAATACTTTCATAGCTCTCGTCCATTTAACAGGTATACCTACCATCATTTTATTTTGTTCCCTCTCTTTTTAATCCTAAAATAGAGCAATCTTTTGTACTAAAACATGCTTCCCAGATTAATGCCCAAAGAAATGCCAGTTTAAAAAGGAATCCCACAACCACCAACTACAGAATTTTTTTTTACCTTGTCATATATTTTAAACATTGCTTATAAACCCAGTTTGATTTTTTGAACATCAACTTAAAAAGAACATCCATCCAATTATTTATCACAACCCACAATACCTTCTTTACATGCCAGTACTTCCCAGAACATTTTTCCATTCTCCACCTATGACCCACATTCTTCATCTTTAAAGGCATGACTTGGGAGCTGGTCCCATGAAAAAATGAATATTCTGCCTATATCTACACTCACAAACTGATTCAGATCATATTGGCTACTAGAAGTAATACAATTATTCTTCAGGTTACTGACTCTAAATGAGAGCTCTTCAGTCTGTCACTGAATCCCCATTAAGGCATCAAGAAGCCAAACTAGCTTCAGAATGTTACCTTTGCTGGCTCTTGAATCTAAAAATAAAATTTATGAATTGACTCCAGTTACTTGAAAATTATCCAAGTAGAAGTGGAACAAAAAGTCTACTTCCAGATGAATGAAGCCTAGAAGTTTATTCCACACAGGCTTAGATGTTAAGAAGTTGAACTCCCCCTCTTCTCCACTATCAACAAATGTGCAGAGAGAATATGCATATTCTTTAAAGTCTTGTCTAGGCCACTTAAATTATATTTTTACAATGCAAGCTGATCTGCCACAGGCACAAACTGTTGATGGAAACTTTTGAGATCCATAACCTCAGAAAACACTGAAGGGAAGGTCACTTTCTAAGCCCAAAGGTAATGAAACTCAGCAGAATGTTGCAATTTATGCAAAAGAAAGCAGCTCAACTTCCCACCAAGAGGTCAACAGCAGACAGAAAGCAGCATGGCCAGCAGAAATGGAAACTTGTCAAGGGAGGAGAGCAGCAGCTGAAACAGAGCGCTTCTGCTGAATACCCCTCCAGGGCCACGGCTGCGCAACCCAGGGTGCCACAAAACCGCTTCTGTTCTGTAACTGGTTGGCTCTGTACCTTAGGGACTCAGTTTTTCTGCTGGTCAAAACATGATGCTAAAGGGTGCAGTTTTTCTTTTAGATAGTCTCTCAAAGAAGCATTTTCTCATTTCAACCTCTGCAGGACTGGACACATGCAAGTTTATGAGAATTTGCTGAAGGCTAAGTTCTGTAGAACCGTGCTTGTTGCAGTACATTAACACTCTGGAAAGCACCCATGACAGCAGACAGAAAAGGACGCCGTAAAGCCAAGAAAATCAATACATGCGCTTTGAAACAAATATAGAATATATAATTTTAATTAAAAATTGGTCTTGAAGAGCTTTACAAGAAGTAAAAAAACACACCAAATCAACTGCTTGCTAGTTATTACCAGTATCAAAGCACCTTAACCTAAGCTTTCCTTAGCTGGCTATTACTTGTTCTCTGGCAGTGATTTTTTTCAGAAGGTGGAAGTCCTAATCAATAAGCTGACAAACCCTCAAAACAACTCCCATTATGTCAATCAGGGATTCTTCTAGCCATACACATGTGCATAATACCATTAACATCAAAAGGGATTAAGTTCAACTCAGTGGGATCTTTACCTGTGGAAGAACGCTGCACTAAAAAATGTTACCATAGTGTTAATAGCTCTTTTGAGTGTATTCAGAGTACTGTTATCAAAGCCTTACAAAAGAACAATAGGTAAAGAACTTTGGATCTAAATTTATAAATAACAAATTTAGTTTTTTTTAAAGATCAGTGCATAATGCTCAGAGACTGGGTCATCACATCTTGAAAGGGGGCCTTATTTTAAAACAGTAGACACAAACCACGTTAAGAGGATTCTACACTTATTTTTACCCTAATCCTGAAGAGAAGGGAAATTAGGGATGCGAAGTCTTCCTCAATTTCACCCCCTACCTGACTCTTGATAAACAGCCTTAAGCACGGGGACCTATTTAACTCATTTTTCTGCAGTTGCTAACTTAGAGATGAAAGAAAGGAACAGCCCAAGATGCAAACAGATGAAGTTATCAGGAGCAGAGGAGTGGTGCTCCGGGAGGAAGGAAATTAGGAAACCAACCGCTTCTCTTCACGCAGCAATCACGCGATGGGTGCGGGAAAGGCACCAAGAGCCATCAGGACAGATTTTCGGGGAAAAACACCCTGCTCCTTCTGGCCCCAGACCCGAGGCGGACGAGTCAAGAGCGCGGTAGATGCGG
>WEZZ01002270.1:23113-41917 GCA_013400585.1 Chloropsis cyanopogon | reverse complement strand
TGACCAGAGGGATATTCCAGACCTACAGCCTCATGGTCAGGAATTAAAATGGGGGGAACAAGGACGAATGGGGGGAACAAAGAGGAATGGGGACACTTGGAATGATGGTATTTGTCTTCCCAAGGCACCATTACTGTGGTGGGGCCCTGCTCTCCAGGGGATGGCTGAACACCTGGCTGCCTATGGGAAGTGTGAACTAATTCCTTGATTTGCTGGCATGTGTGGCTTTTGCTTTCCCTATTAATCTTTGTCTCAAGGCACGAGTTTTCCAGCTTTTACCCTTCCCATTCTCTCCCTGATCACACTGATGGGGGAGTGAACTGCCTGGGGTTAAACCATGACGTGAGGAAAGCAATCCTGTGAAGGACACAGACCTGCTCTGCTGAGGAAATGATCTGTGCCTCTACTTAGCAAGCACACAACTTCATGTAATAACACACTTGACATGGTGGCATCCAAAATACAACACTGCATAATATGCATAGATAAATAAAATATGCAAGAAGACCTCCAGTTTAAAAAGCAAAATACCAACCTTTCCTCTGGAACTTACTCAACACCAGTGTGTTCTGACTGTCTGAAGTCTTCAAGGAATAGACCAATAGCCCAAGCGATTTTCAACTTGAGTGTCATTTTTGTTGGCAAAACAAATTATCAGTATTATTGGCCAGTTAATCAAATTGATTATATATACTATAACTATGACTTTTTATTTCCCTTTCGTATGTACTGCTGCTTAGTTACACTTTTCCTTGGCCATGACAATTCTGAAGGACAGTCAGTCTCTGACTTACCAGAAACTCTATTACATCATCCTTATAAAGGCTTCTTCTCAGTTTAAATTTCAAATTTGTATAAAATCAGTCAGGAACTCTGATTACAACATTATAAAATTTATATAAATGTCACATTTTCAAGTCACTGTCCTCACCTCTATCAGATGATATCTGTCAGAATGACACCATAACAAGAGTGGTGCAGGGACCAACATACCACAGAAGTATGTTAAAGGGTACATTTTAGGACTGTTTTTCAATGTACACTAAAAACCAAAAGACAGAAGAAAGTAAATGAGAACATTTGCTTCAATTAGAAGAAGCTCTGCTGCAAAAGCCATTGCTAAACCTGCCTCTGAATGCTCACTCTAGTTACAGGCTAACAAAAAACCTTCTCCTTGATGATGAAGTCTCGGGAAGCAATCCAATTCCAAATGATTTACTACCAAGAGCAGACTAGCACAGGGCATACTCCATAAAGAAAGCCTCATCTAATACAGGATTTATGCACCTCTAAATTAGGCATTGTGAAGCCAAGCCTACAGGCACTGACCTCCAGAGTGGTATAACCCTTTCTGGGTGAAGCACCTGCAGATGCCTGAGAGTTCTGGACTCTCCATACCACGAATGGCAGAGTCTGGCACCTCAGAGGAGCTCAGCAAAGCCTCCAGACATTAACCTGCCACCAGTTAGCTGAAAAAATTAAAATAAAACACCTTTGACAGAGCAACAAAGATTACCTTGCCCCAAGAAGACTCAGAACTAGGAGCCCGAAGTCTCAGTCCTCTCCCAAACGAGACCACCAGCAAGCATGCATTGGAAATGGTTTTATTTTAATACCAGGACATTGTGTGTTTAGGCTCACAACCAGCAACATGTTAATTACATCACACATGCAGGGGTTCTACTCCCACCATGCTTTAGAACAAACACAACAACCCAAAGACATTGACAAAATCATTCCCTGCTGGCTCTTGGACAATCCAGACACCAGAACACACAAAATAATCCATCCAGACAGCAGCACAGAAGTGTCAACAGCAGCTCTTTTCTTCAACAATTTCCTGAGAACTATTATTTTACAGAATTATGGACAATTTTGCTGTCTAACTCTGCTCTGTGGAGGGATGTTATGACAGAGAGATGTCCTGATTTCTGTCACGCCAGCCACCAGGCAGATAAGCATGACCTAGCTGATATAATGTAACCCTTTTGAAGGAAGAAGCTTTCAACAGAATCCCTCCTTAAAAGCTCTTCAATTAGCCAAGCTCTCCTGCTCTATGCAGTAACAGCCTCCTGTGAATAAGTAACCAAATAAAAGACAGAAATCAAAGGGTAAAACCCAAAGGATGGCTTTTTACAGTGTGTAGGTGTTATCAGCAAGCACTTCTGTTCTTCAGAGCCAGCCTATTAACACATTCCTAATAGAAAGGAGCCCTCAGCAGGATGTTTAGTTGGAATAATTTCATCTTGGAGTCTAAGCATTCCTCACTCTCCTCAAATCAAAGTTCTGCACAAGCACATAACTGCTAATCAATGTGTGTGTCTACCCAAACATGCACTTCCAACTACAGCCACAGCCTGCCTGCCCTGCTCACTAGCTGGGAAATCAGGGACAACAGAACCTGGGACCCACGGAGCCCACAGTAGATTGGAGGAGCATAAGGACTTCCCAAAAATAAAAACTACACTGAGAAGATTGGATAACATTTTTAGTTATCCACCTCACTCAATTTTTAGCTGCTGCCAACCTTACAGCTCCATGTAGGAACCCATCCTGTCATCCCTGTAAAAATCACGGCTTTCCAAACAGCTTAGCTGCACTGGGCCTCATCAAATTTTACTGTTCTGAAAAGGTAAAGTGGCTTTTAGCTCATGAACCAGCATTTCTGAGAAGCAATTCCATTCTCTTAACTAGTTAATTAGCTGAGGAGTGAATGGAAGCAAAATATTAGATTCCCAATAAATATTTCTAAAAGCCAATAATTTAAATAAATAGGAAAGAACATAGCAGAGAACAATGACACAAAACTACTAAGCAGCAAAGAAGGCAGCAATTTAGATATTTAAATATCTAAAGCTAGAGATAGTTATTTTGAATTGTTTATATTGGATTTTACAACATGAAATACTCTTTTAACTTTTGATAGCAAGTAGTATTAATGCTAAATCAAGATCACATGGTTTATTCAGGCTCTGGAAACATTCATCCATCTCCAAAACAAATTCATGTAGGGCTTGGTCTAGGATGATAACTGTGAGAGCTAGTTTATTTTTATAGACTGTTGCTAAAGCACTGGTGGACTAAAAATAAGTTCTGTCAAACAACAATACTGTACTCTCAATCTATATCCAAAAAATACTTTCCATAGATCATCCAAATCAGGAGAGTGAAAACGAACTGTTATTTTTGAGAAATAATGAATATGGACCTGGCAAGAGCAGTGAAACCAGCTCTGAAATCTGTAGTGCTTTTAAGACACTGGCAGAGGAGGGAAGGCATGAGTGTTTGAACAGCCTTTGTTTCCAGTGATAAATAGTGCCCAGGCAATGTTCACTAGTTTATGATTTTCTAGATTGGCTGCAGGTTTTTTGTAGCAACCTCTAAAAGACTCTGTGCCCTCCATGGTTTTTCCCCTGCTAACTTTCAGCTTGAGGGCTTTTCTGAATAAATCCCTTTCACTTGCCCTCCTGAGGCTCAGTGCCTGCATGCCAAGTGCTGCTACCTCACCTGTTCTTGGGGTATCAAACACAACCCTACAACCATCTTCGCCCAGTGGTCTCCACTTACCCTGTAAATTCCTCTCATGTCTAATTTAACTTTTCTGAAGTAAAACCTCATTTGTGACCTTTTCCTCAGTGTGACCAGTTACTATCTCAATTTGAATTATGGCTTCTCTATGGTGCTTTCATTGTGCAGCTTTACCAGATTACATTTTTCCTTTCTCACTGCAGGGGCAAACCCTGTTTGTTTGGGGGTTCACTTGAAACACATGACACTTATTCAAAGACGTGCATGAGATCCTTTCATTTACCATCCTTATCTACCAACATTCTGATTTCACTTGCAGTTCTTATTTTCTGCTACAGAGATAACCTGTATCCTATTCTTTACTAGAGATGGAGATAGCTGGTATATACCTCTTCAAAAGACATCCCTGTTCAATTTTTTGACAAGTTTTTTCTCCTGACAATTTTTCATCAGATCTTAGCTAAAATAAATTTTAAAAAACACTTCACTTTGCATGTTAAAATTCCCACTTCACTTTTGGAGGCAGGACACCAGTCCCTCTGTGCAGATATTCCACTTAGTCAAAAAGAATCCACAGTGACTAATGAACTCAAACCTACCTTTCAGAAATCCCAAATTACCTTTTCCCCTTTGGAAAACTTTCCAACTGAAAGTGTGATAATACTGTCCAGTCACCAGATCTAAACCTTTTAGTTGAAAGCTCCCAGGATCTTTCATCTCCATCTCTTCTTGTGTCCTTAGTCAAAGGAAGCAAACCCCCAGACCTTAATTTCCAGCTGAGTTACTGTCTCCATGAAGGCAATTGACAGTTTATTTTCTAAAACCAAATTCCATTACATTTACAAGTCTTCCACCCAAAGGGTCACGGTGCTCAATTAAGAAAGAGAATAGTTTCTGTACAACTGGGCTCTCCCCTTCATACACATACCTCATTCTGTCACTGCCAGAAGACTTAGCTATTCCTCTTCTTTCTTAACTAATTTTTTTACCACAGTTATTGTGTAAAACATGGTGTTTATCAAGAAACAAAGAAATTAAGACAGATTTTCACCTTGTATCCAATAGCACGTGATGAGTATCACCTGTAGACACTGTTAAAAGGCACCATCTCTAAAATAGGATGGATATTCTGAAACAAAGAACTTCCTGTGCCTTGCAGTCACCAGTTTCAGGCAGAGCACACCATACCAGGAAGCTCAGAAACACGAATAAGCCCCTGAATGTATTTTACCTCTATAAAAAGCCCAGTTCTTTCAAATTAAGTGGCTTTTCAAAATTAAAGCAGTTATAAATCCCATATGGAAGACCATTTTTATTAGGATATCTTAAGAGTAAGATCTCATTTTGGCAGCAGCAGTGAAGACAAAGGGCACACGCAAGCCATGGAAAAACTGCCTCAGCTAAGACTGCCCAGCTCTTCCCTACCCTAACACTATCTCCTTAGTTTTTACAATTTTACCAAGCTGTAATTGTTCTGACTAAAATTTTCCACACTGGGCTTTTGCCAATTTTGAGAGACATTTTTCAGGCTCCTCCAAAAGAGAGGCTAGGGAAAAACACACTGCTCTTTACAGATTAATGAGCCCCACTGACCTTTCCAACAGCTCAAGAGCACTAACACTTCACAACGGGTGGGTCACCGAGCACATCTTCCTGCCAACCCCAGGAAAACCCCCCTGAACTTGGCCGAGGACAAATGTTTGGACATACTGCAAATTTATGTATGCAGAAGAGATTTAGATTTTAGCAACTCATTGATCACCCTCTTCAAACACAACGCAGGAGACAAGGAAGGCATGTGGGGGAAACATCAAGGGCTAGAGGCAGACTCTGAGTGCGAGATGCACAATGAAGAGCCAACATGGAAGTGGATTTTGTAAGTGCCACCTGGGCACAGAAACTGGGATCACGGGTGGTAAAGAGCAAAGGTTGGCCGATAAAGTGAAGGGGTGGAGAAGCAACAGCAGGAGTTTCATCCAGGAGAAAATGCAGAGGGGCAACAAGCCAAGAGTGCACATTTCCCTCAAGAACTGGAATGAAACCTGAAGTTGCTGTCTAGCAGACAAATGGTGAGACTCCATATCTGCAGAGCCATCAGTAATACATCCTATTTCCCTGTGGACCACAGAGAAGATAACTACAATCTACCCTGCTGAAATAATATTCTCAATTCAAACTACAGAGGTCTGCTGGATTGGAAGTTATCCATCCTGATAAAGAGCAACATCTGCTTTTTTCCAACACATATTAAAAAAAAAAAACTACTAAGAATTTATAAGCAATAAAACAAAGTTAAAGAAAAATCAGACTGCAAAACCAAGCACTGAATGTCTTAGCAATTTTAATTAGGCTTTCCTGTGCAGGCAGTTTATGAGGAGTTTTTGAAGACACAATCACATACTACAACTTTGATGAAATCCCTGCTTTTTCCCCCATGACACAGCACTCTGGAGTAAATCAATGTGGGACGTGAAAAGGAAATGCATTCTGCAGACCTCGCAGAATTTAGAAGCAATGGAGGACACAGCAGATGAAGACCAAGCAAGATAATCCCACAGATGATGTAGCTAAATGCTGCACTTGAAAAATGGATTTATTCCTGCCACTGATAGAATCCTCTGGGGGTGCCAGGAAACCTGCGGAATTGTTTTAAGACCAGAGGATACTGCAGAAAAAATGTGCAGAAGAACTAGGGATATGTTTTGAATATGGAGGGTCATTAGAGATGGTTATGTGAGAAAAGGTTAGTGCCTTCAAATGAGTGCTAAAAATGGTTGGTTATGTTTGTCTTCTTTCTATGACTCAGCTTACCCAAGTAGAAAAAACAATTATCTACTTGGTCTGCTGTGAAATTAAATTATTTTGTAAAGACCTCTATGGAAAATTGTCTTTCTTCAAATCCACCTCTCCACATCTTCAAATTAACTTCATACAGCTTGTGGTCATCCTTTTTTAATACCTTTGCCTAAAACTACAGAGTTCCAGCAGAGTAAGCGACTGACAAAGCTGGCATAAACTAGAGGCAGTTGGGGAAACACCAGGAATCCAGGGGAGTCACCACTCCTGTACCTTTCCCAAATGAAAACTTTTGTCCTTTGAAATTACACCATGACCCAAGCACACCTCAGTCTTCTGCTACCTCTTTACAGTCATGCATGTCCATAGTCGGAGATAAAACAGCCTCCCCGCCAGCCCAACCACAGACAACCAAGTCTGCAGTAATTTGGAGGATGCTGCAGGACTGATAGGACTGCTAGCCAGTCCTCCCTACCTCGTTTGTTGGGACAGCAGCAAAGGGCTGGATGACAGCTGCCAGGGGGATGCGGGCCTGCTTGGCCATGTCTGAGGTCACTGGGAAGCAGTAGGTGGTGCAGCGGATGTAACGGGGGCTGGCGTGGCCTGCAAAACACAGCAGGGAATGAAAGGCTGGCAGGAGGAACCCGCCCACCCCAGCACAGAGCAGAGAAATCAGAACAACACAAAGCAACAAGTGCATGTCCTGCATTAAACACAGGCTTGCTTTTCCTCCCATGCAGGCTTCTGCCCATCTTTCCTCTTTAGATCCCAGCCTGCTGCCCCTCCCTCTGGTTACATCTTTTCTTCCCGAGTTGAAAGCAGGGATTTAAACACGACAAGAATAAGCCAACAATTACTTGCAAGAAGAATCTCAGTAGAGATTACTTTGCAGCATCCCATATTAAGGACCATATCAGAAAGTATGATATCCCAGTGCACATACCAACACTATACATAAAGGGATGAGGCAGACTGATATCCACTGTTCAGACCACTCTAATGAGCTACCTCTGATTCAGAAAACACTGTGTCTGTCTTGACATCCCCATGCTCACCTACGTGGCAAAATGCAGGGTGCACAAGTCACCACCACACTTCCAAGGACACTCAGCACAGGTCCCTCAGAGAGAAACTGCTGTGTGTTGCAGGCAAGAGCACTGAGAGGAGTTCAGGAATCAGCTTCCTGATGCTCCCTTTGTAACCAACAAACTGCAGCTCTGCTCAGTTTCTTGAAAGGAATTTCTTGGAGCATCAGAACGGATTTATCCCATTCTTACATAATGCCAAAAAATCTTGGTGTGTTTCTAGATTTTATACAGTTTATCTCAGCATTGATAAATTACTGCTGGGCTGAATAACACCATCGGTTTAACCTGCATTAAAATACTGAGCTGCTGTCAAGAGCAGCATGTGGAAGACTGTAACCCCAGGCTCCAGGCAGAAGCAAAGGCAGATAAATTTTTCCTTTGGCCAGCGTACATCAGCTAGACAGCTTGCACACTGCTCCTAGCAGTTGAAAAGAAATTCATATCTTAAAAGGTAACCATGCTAGTCTAGTCTTACTGCTTCTTCTAGTGTCCACCTTTCAAATTTTCAGAATAATCCAGAAAGGATTTTCAACTTGAAATATAACACCTTAAAAACTTTTAAGTTAAAAAGGAAACTTGTCCCGACTATTCATATTCTTTGAAAGGCCAGGAAGGGTAGAGGAGGTGTTAAGCCAAGGTGTAAGAATTCACCTCCCACTTCCCTCCTCCCCCTTTTTTTCTGTTCAAAGCAAGTTTGCAATTTCATCTACAATTTAGAGCAAATACCATGATTTTCAGGTGAGAAATGTGAGAATTCAGTCTTTGTTTTATTTAATTAGATTAGACTTCCCCCAGAAAGACTCCCAAAGCAAGAGCAAGGACAGTTACCATGGTCCTGGATCACGCAGTTGGTGGTGACGAGGGGAGGAACCTGTCCTCGTGTGTTCGTGGTATAGACCTGCGTTCCCCTGGCAGCCTTATCATTCTCAATTACCTGAATCTGATGAATGAGAAGCAAGAACAGTATGAGGAAGGTAAGTCATGCATTCAGCTACACTCATGAACAGGCTAAGATCTACACTAAAAAAGACTCTGGCTGAAGCCTAATTTATAACAATTTACAATATAATGTCATGAAATATTCATGCAGCTGACTTTGCTGCCCTAATTCTTTTCCCATGTGCTGCTCCCTGTTACTTCTGCACAATCCCTCACTCAGGTTTTTAAGTCTGACATTTTTCAGGATGCAACCAAAGTTATACAAAGCTGTATTTTGTTCCACACCAGAAATTGAATCACTGATACCATCACTCCTCTTCCCTCAGCAACCTGGTTTAGAGTGCAGCCAAACAGCTGTGGGAGGCAAGAGGAACGAGACAGGGAATTTCTGAAAGTGGCTTTGCCACTGCTGCTGGTACTGCTGCAGTGTCTCTACACTGCACATGAACTTCTAATAATAGCTAGGGAACCTCAGAAGCCTCTGTTGGAAAGCAAACAGAAGAAAAACTAAATTAGTTGCATGGAGTCTACTGATCAATGTCCAAGAGGTATTTCCTAACACACTGAAAATAGTCTGGGGCCTTTACTTTTTTTTTTCATCAATAAAGTTTTTTGTACTGCAATTTATATATACAAGACATTCCTCAGAGAGCTTGTTAGATCTTCTGCTTGATTACTTTTCCCTGCCTCCTTGGCTTGTATACTTACAGCTAACCCTTGCACTAGAAGGAAAAAGGCTTTACTCTAAAAAGGTCCACTGGCTGAAGAAAGCAAACCACCCTGAGACTTAGCTCTGCACAGGATCAGTGTGCCACGGTATTCCACAGCTAACTGACCTAAATATATCATTGCTCTTGGAAATAATTGTTGACGAAGTCCAGACGTGAGTTTTCATAGATGTTGTCAGGGAACATATCAACCTCTAACATATGTAAGAGAAATATAAATCAACAACGGCCACAGATAAGAAGTAAATTTATCTGGCAACACTACTATAATTATATAATGTAAATATAACAACAGAGATACACATGGTCATACTTATTCCTCATTCTGAATTAGCTTTTTGTCCTTTACAGACGTTGACCCAGATCATGTTTCTTTTAAGTATTCCTTCTGATCCTCTCTGTAAGGCTTAAACAAACCTTTTAACCTATTTTAACATGGCTGTTGTAGTCAAGGCTGTTTATACTGTGTGCATAATTGAAACAAGACATCAGCCCATGTTTTCATGCCAGACCTCCTTCTCTCCCTGCCCTTTTTCCTAAAATTAGACAAGACCATTTTATCCCTCTACTGTAAAAAGCATTCCACTGAAACACTAGGAATGATTGACTTAAGGGCATTTGTTATTTATACAGACACTTGATTCAGGAGGTTTTTTACACAATGCTTTTCAGTTAAAAATTGCCTTTAACGAGGCAGTTGCAGTTGTTACATTAACCCCTAAGTGATTATCAACACTTATTTTTCCAAAGTTACAGGGGAGTTTGCATCAAATTCGTCACTGGGTAAAAAGAAATCTTTTCTAGAAGGACAAAAGAATATCCCAATTTAAAGAAGCAAGACATTTTCATACTAGACAGTGTGAGGCTTTTGCAAACCTGCCTCAGCAAGGAGTGTAAGATTCCTTTACCCAGACTAGCCTGCTGTGCGGTGGCGAAAACATTTTTTCAAAGTAGCACATTCTAGGTTGAAACTGCTTCAGGAATTCTGACTCTCTGAGGACTTTTGACCTGTCCACATGATTGCCAGAACCACTCTAAGTGTGGGCACCAGAACATCTTCTCCATGAGTTTAGCACACTATTGCTTCCTATTTCCATCAGCTGTTTCCAGCAAAGAAGTTAAATGCTGCCTGTGCCTGACCAGCCCTTTCTTTGTACACCAATTAGACTACTTTGTTTCAGAAAGATGGAGGCAACCATAACCTTGTTTTCTCCAGCACCATCCTAAGAAGAGACACTGTCCCACCACTGCATGTTCAACAGCTGAACCTCTTCAGCCTGCATGAAGCTCAAACATCAGGTATATTCCAGGCTGCTAAAATCTTAACAAGGCTGCAGCAACTGGAAGGATGGCTCAGGCAAATAATTCTAGTTGCCTGAGAAACTCTCGAAATCATGAGGTGAAGTGGCTTCTGAGCATGTGACTTCTCAGCATTGCCAGGACTGCACTTCCAGAGCTCATGTACCTGTATTGTGTACAAATCCTGCTTCTGGTATCTGTTACTAAGTTCAAGCCTTCAAACTTTTCAGAGTGAAAAGGAAAGGTGATAAGCTGCAGAGAACACAAGTAGTTCTTCAGTACTGGTTACTGTCTCATTAAGACTCCTGTAGGGAATTCCCAGTGAAGTATTTCCTATAAAGTATTTAGGACATACTCATGTATGAGTGTCCCATGTTAGATAAAGTTATAAAGCATCTTCAGTGCTCAAATTAATTTCATACACTAATTGATCCAAAACTGACAGCACAGAGTACAAAACTGCATTAATTAGAAACTGCAAGAACCAGAATGCAGGTTGAGAACCAAGCCATTTAAGTGCTAATGTATCTTATGAAAAACCTCACCAGCTAAAATGAACACAATGTTAGCATTTGACATTCCTTTACCTTAATGCAGCAGGAAGTTACATTTATAAAAAATCAAAGCCATGTCACTTACTGGGCTTGGAATAGAGTCAGGATCAAGCTTCTTCTGTGGAGGGCCTGAGAGCTGTGCTGGACCACCAGGAAAAGCACCGGGATACGACAGTTGAGATGCTGCCATCTGAGGACCGTAGTTTGCTGCAGAGTTACAAATGACAATTCATTTGAAATATTTAAGTTCCATTATCAATGCTTAGCATCAGCTTCTGCCAGGCAATTAATTCTTACTCAGCCAAGTGCAACTTTTCCTTCCCCTCTGTTTTCAGCAACTAAAAAATGGATTTCTGTGGCTCAGTTTGGCTTTAGTTTGTGTTTTTAAAAAGTAAGAGCACCAGATGTGACAACTTTAGCTCCAAATTTTTCAGGTTTACGTCAAGTAGGACAGTTAGTAGAGATTACCACAGCTACTCACGCCAGGCCATTAGCTCAGCAAGAATCTCTCCACTAGCATCAGTCAATGCAAACTGATATGATTAGCTGGCTTTTTGTATTCAGTTACAATCCATTATTCCCACAGCAAAGCTGCTTATGGCAGTACTACAAGACCAGAAAGCAGCCTGTACCTTTACAGAGTGTAAGAAAAACCCCTTCCCGTAGTATGTTGTGCCTTCACCAATTATTACTAACCACTAATTCTGTTTCTGATCTAAATTAATCTCCTTTTTCTTGTTACAGTCTCAACAAAGAGTGCTAAACCTGTGAGCAAAAGCAGAGCCTGTCTCAAGTGTACTGACTGACAATGCACATCTTTCCCTTCCACAGAAAGGGAACTCGTATTTCATTTTTCAGTCAGCTGAAAAGTCAGCCACGAATGGACATAGTTCCACCAGTGATTGTGCCTGCACACTTTGTTTTCAATCACACAGCAAACATCCTTCCCTACCTTGCTGAGGATGATATCCAGGCCCTGGAGGCTGTCCCGGAAGGTGCTGCAAGTTAGGATTTGGAGGGACAGGTCCAGGGATTCCACCCTGCCTGGCCATAGGAGGCAATGCTGGCTGAGCACAAGGGCCATTAACACTGTTTGCTGGTGGAGGAGGCAGCTGTGGGGCAGGTGGCAAACCCATCTGCTGCTGCGCTGGGGGCAGCAGTCGCGGGCCCTGGAAAGCTGCCGGGTGCCCAGGAGACATGCTAGAGCTCGGAGCAGTGCCAGGACCTGAGCGAGAAACAACATCAGGTGAGTCAGAAATGAAAACCTACCAAACCTGTGCCAAAGGTGCTCTTGTGCTGCTCAATACAATTCTGCAACATGCAGGCAATACTGGATCCCATACTGACAGTGCTGCCTTATGGGACTGTGTGTGTCTGCTCACACGACAAATCATGGTTTGAGTCTCAGCTGATTCAGTCATTTCATTTCTTTTGGCTCTATTTGCAATAAAACCCTGCAGTTGGGGTAGATGGGGAAAGAGTGAGAGAAGCCAGAGTTTGACAGTTCTTCACTAGAACACACATAGATCACTCAGCTTTCAAAATACTACTTCATTTCAGAATGTGAAACAACATTCTTTTTGCTCAATAATCCATTTCTCTTATGGCGTGTTTTTGTTCGTTTGCTATTTGTATTTCAACATTACAGGTTTGATGGAAAATAAATCCACTTGATAATAAAAGATGAAACGTGGGAATTATTTTGTGTACACTGGCAAGGAATTGTCTGCTGTTTATAAGATCCAGATTCCAATTAGAATTAAGAGGACTCTGGAAAAGGCTTTTTGAGACTTACAATTTGTAAACACTTATTACTTTACAAAACCTACATTTATTTTTCCCCAAAGACAAGACAATTTTAAAGAGAGCTAGGAGAATAACCAATATTAGGTTTGAAGCAAAAGAAATAACATGTTCATAAACAAACACTGAAACAGATCTTCTGTCACATATGTTAACTGAAAAAAATCTTTACATGCAAAATACAAGCTGCCCAGCACTTAAGATGAGAGCACTGTATTTTACATAATTGTTTTAAAATTGTTTAGATAACATATTTTGCATAATTTAAATACATATCAGCATTTTTGGTTGAAAGTAATTTACATGGAAGCATCATATGATAACACCTTCATGGCCTAGGTTTGAGATGGTATAACATCAAAATAAATGCAGATAAATTTAGATTAAAACCCAAAAATATTTAGACAAAAAAATAGTTTTGTAACTAGAGAAACTGTAAAAAGCTAAGAAGAATTAAACCCTGTCTGCATATATTGCTCATGCCTTGGCTGTTACTGACACCTTCACTAAGTAATTTGAGAAATGACTGATGGGATACCCAAACTTTATGGAAGGTTTGTCAAACATCCATTCAGAATCAACCCAATACTACTGATTTAAGGAACTGGGCGAGATTAATTTAATTCTAATTCTAATTTTTTAATTCCAAGAACTTAAGTCAATGATGGTGGTCAAAGATCTCATTTTCTTTTCATACAGAAGTTCAATAAGTTTCTAATTATCATAGTCCTAATGCCTTAACTGATAAAGTCAATCAGGTAAACCCAATTACCATAGCTATTTATCTGCATGCTGTTGAGCTGGTCAGCAAGTTGTGCTGTAGAGGAAGGAGGTGCAGTATTTGGGAAGGCTGCTTGGGACTGATGACTGTAGGGAGGATAGGAAGGTCCTGTGTTACTTGGAGGTGAAGGGCCTTGAAACCTAAAGGAAAAAATCAGTGCAGTTATGCAAAAAAATTACATCAAACAATCATAACTCTCAAAGACCTCATACCTCCTCAAGGTGGTGCTGAAACAATTAATTAGGACAAAACCCTAATGGAGTGTGCCCACATTCTGCTCAGAAGATGTACACTTGTATTAAAATACACAAAGGACAGAGAGATTGCACACTAGTTCAACAAAAACAGGCAGTCCATGCTTGTTTGGACATTGTTAGAAAGGAAGCAGGGTGAGTATGCCATGGCAAACTGAGAGCTGCAATAACTGTAAGCATGAAGATTAAGAAACTCAAGCTTCTGAACTTATCACAGCACTCCATCCCCTTTCCAAGCTTATAAAGGAAGACTCCCTACCAGGGATGGGTGAGGAAGATTAGGAGAAAAATCTGTGAAGAGAAGAAAAGGAAGTGAGAAATTCTTAAGGCATTCTCTGTAGTAGAGGACAAAAGAAGATGTGGGTAGAGAAAAACTTCATGACTGTCAGATATGGAAAACATGAATGGAAAAAAATTAACTAAAGAAAACAGTAACACACACATGACTTACAAAGGTATTTTCTACCAGACTATTTCATTCTGGTAAAATCAGATCTCAGGCTATGTCCCAGAGACAACCAACATGGATTTTCCTGTGAGCCCTTGTAAAACTGAGGATGTGCCCAGCTATTTCAACAGAAGTAGAATTCACTTTACTTTAAATTTTCATCTGGATGCTTCCTGGCCTAGAACAGCAGCTCTGAGCAATTTTAGAAAAAAACCAAGATCAGGTGAAGAACAGTAGATGTGCAGCTGTCAGGGCAATGACTGGAAGCTACAGAAGAGAATCAGTATTTTGCTAGGTCATGTCAACCTGACTCTATTCACCTTGTTTTTTCATCTTCAGGACAAACACCACTTCTCCCTGTGCATGAGCACATCATCTTGAACAACTGACCACAAGTCTTTTTGGGTCCTCTTTCCCACAGTGATAACAAACAGGCTTCCCTGTTCTATCATGAAATAACTACACAAAAACTAAGAAGCACAGAAGTAGATTAAGATTTCAACCAACTACAAGAACAATGCTGTTAAACGGTGTCAAGTTCACTAAAACTGAAGGACCTATGGGTACACAAACTAATTTTGCCACTCCTGGGAGATACAGAAAATAACTAATATTTGACAGAACTACATAAAAGAGCTGCATATTGACTCACTTTACCTGCTGCACAAACACTGAGTAATAAAGCTTGGCTATGCCCTCATGCAACCTTTTTCAAATTTCTTTCTAAAGCTTCCACCTGTGCCTGTTTTCTCCCCTTCCCATTCCTGCCTCCTTCACAGAGAGGTACCAGAGGTCACACAGCTCAGATGTCAGGTAGTGATCCTTTCCAGTCACCTGTGTGGCTGCTGTCCTGGTGTCCCAGACCCATTCTGGAAACTGGTCTGGCTGAATTGCTGCACACCAGCTGGTGGAGGCCCAACAGGAGCTGGAGATCCAAAAGGCACAGCTGATTTCGACACACCTGCAAACGATTAAGCACTTTTATGTAAAACCCTGTAAGAAAGAACAAGATGGGCAAGGAATGCAGGTGTGCAGCTCTGCTCTAGCAAAAGCTTTGGGTCACCCTGCTTAAGCAGAGGGGTTGGACCAGAGGTCCCTGCCAATCTCAGTGATTCTGTTGGAAAGCAGAGATGAAAAACTAAGAGAGAGTAAAAAGGAAACAAACAGCAGCTCGTAACTTTCCAGCAAAGAACCCAAGAGGGACAGTAAGAAAACAATGAACAAACAGGCACTGCAATTGCCAGTTTGGGGCAGTGCTAATTCCCTGTTACCCGGTTATATTTCAAGGTAGAAACAAGAGGTCCCTTTGATTTCAGAGACCAAGGTAAGAATGAAAACTTGAAACAACTTTTTAAAGTAAAAACTAAAAGTGCTTCCATATGTAGAACCTGCTCTCCTGTGCTGAAAACAGTTCTTAATTCAGATCTAGTATAGTGACTGTGAAGCAACTGTGATTTATGTAAACAGCACTGTTGGGTGAACAGCCTTTCAAACTGTATTTCTTGAACTATTTTCCCTTGAAATTACTCTAACATTAAAAAAATCATCTGTTATGAAAACCAGTATTTGTCCCACGTATTCTAATAAGTCAATTACCAGAAGCATTTCTGTCAGAATTCTGACTATATTCAGCATTTGCTTAGAGTAACACAACTCCTGCTGTCTTTAATAAGTTTTAGAGAAGCTGGGTAAAACTTTTTTTCTGTTTCCTGTTGCAGTATCAGCGTAAAATTTACACAATGTAGAAAGAGATGCAAAACACCAATATAGAAAGGTAGACTCTGAAAACAAATTTTAAGCCAAAATAGTACCTGGTTGAGGTGCTGAGTATGAGGAGTTAGGGTCCCCATAATGTCCATAATGAATTGAAGAATTGGGTGGTCCAAAACCTGGCTGGGATTGGGAATATGGAGGAGCTGCAACGTAACCTTGCTGACTCATGGTGGCAATTTTCTCATTCCAAGTATTGTCTCCTCCACAGGAATCTGCAAAAAGGAAAATGACACCTGCTGCTATTCATCACTCTCTGTGCATTTTAAAAGGCTGTGAATTATATTCTTCCCCCCCAAAAAGATAAAAGACACATTTGAAGGCATAAAATGACCTGAAGTCAGGGGCAAATATTGGTTTTGCTTGATAGCTTGGTTTCCTCAGCATTACCACAGGCTGCATTTAAATGGGATTCTCCCTCCCAAGCCCACAGAAAGAACTGTAAGCAATGGATGTGCAGATGGAAAACACTCTAAAAGAAAAGTCCCACACTATTCTTTTTACTGGGAGAGCCTTGATTTTAACTACATGTGGAAAACACACTGTGAACCCTACTCCCCAAAGAATACAGAACACACTGAAAAATCAGGAAAGGCAGAGAGATAGAGCAGAAAACTCCCCCTACCAAATCCTTCTCCTGTGCTAGCACGCTTTATTTGAGAGGAGGTGCAGAATACGACACCAGTTTTCCACCAAAAGAGAGCATTCACAAGATGTGTCATTTCTTTCCTGTGGTCAGATTTCATTTAACAGGATAGAGTAACATTTTAGAAAATTTTCAGGAAAGAGTGTCCTGATAACTGCCATCATTTTCAGAAGCAAAAAATCTGAAGAATCCTGCACTGCCAAACCATGTGATTGTATTTGACCAGATTAGTTTTCAGACACAGTGCCCTTGCCACCAAGGGATCTGAAAAGTTATTAAAGTTGTACACTCTGCAGCCTTGATAACAAGCTTCCTCTTTTCCATGTGAGAACTGCTATTCTGATAGCAGATGGAATTTAACAATAACAGAATTTCACTTTCTTGAGGCCCAAATTAAACTGGTATGAGAAATGCTGAGGATCCAAACCCTGAACAAGCATTTACTGCTCCTGTAGAGTCCCAAGCACATAAGCCAGCCATCCCCAAAGAACTACACAACATAAATTAGCATTTCAGGGGTTAGGTGTTCCTTTTCAATAGCTTTCCCAACCACCTGTACTTCACATTCCTAAGCTCAATCCATGGAGTCACCTTTAAACATGGAAACTGGATGAAAATAAAATGTGAATTGTGCTTCAGGAGCACACACAAAGGCACCTTGAAATTACAGCCCCAAGAACACACAGATGAATTTATGCTGCACTGGCACATGTCAGTAGAGAAAAGTTATCCCTGTCAGAAAGTCAATTCCAAATTAAACAGATATTTCTGAGGAAAAAAACCTCAACGGTTTTACTGATCATCCACATCAGACAAGAAATCACCCTGAGCTGTGCCCAGGGCCTGGCCCTCTCCACACTCTTCGAGGCAGCACAACATTTCTCAGCTGCAGTAGTTAACTGCTTCTGGGAGTTAATCCTGTGGAGTTTTCTCCTATTTATTGGTTAAGAAGGTAAACACAGGCAGAAGAAAGAAAAATGTTTAATCAGAGGCTTGGTGGTGCCAGCTGTACCTTCTTCCCTCCCCCACCTCCATCAGAAAAGACGTGGCAGGGAGAGCATTAGTTGTTCCAAAAGACACTTAATTAGCATTAAATTACCTACACACCAGCACAGACATATACATATTCTATATCTATATAAAGGAAGAGATTTTCACTTTGAGGCAGCTACAACAACCAACAGCTTAAGCTACAAGAGCATTCAGAGGAAATTACTTCCTCCACAGCTTACTCACACACACACAAAAAAAAATCTTGCCACGTCAAACTTCCCACAGACAGTATAAACACACAGAGGTTGTGCTGAAGTGAGACAGGAGATACACACAGGCCAAATAATACACGTTTTTCCAACACAGTTTCAGATTCTATTTAGCACCAAGGATATTTAATCTATTCTCAGGATAGGTATATACACCAACTATCACAAATGAGTGTTTTAAGGTTGCCTGAAGAATTATGAGCATTCCAAAAATTATACCGTGGGGGAGGGGTGCGGATGTATCACCACACCATGGAAAGAGTTCATACAGAAGGTCATGAAAACTTTTTTCTCCCTGTCTCAACAGTAGTTTACCTAACACCCCATAACCTGGGGAACAACACCAGCACCGAGGAACAGCTGCAGAATTTAACTGACCTCTACTACCGAACAGGCTGTCACCTTTTTCAGAGGATCCCTGCACCTATGCAACGCTCTGCTGTCTCTGTGAAGACGTAAAAGTCAACGATGTGCAAGCAGAAGTAAGACAAGAGAAACAAAAACAAGCTCGAGTCCTTGGCTCCCTGAAGGAGAAGTATTAACTTTGTATTTCTTCGGAGACACTGTGCTCCCCAACACGTCACCAAGGCAGGGGTGCCGTCCCTTCCCATGGCAGGCTGCAGTGGCGTTTGGTGACCAATCTCGGCGGTGGCACCTTTATCTGCACACGCAGAATGCAATACAGCTACACACCTATTTCAGGGTTCTTTTTCGGTAACGCGCTGCGAAGCTATGAAAGCAAAATCTAAATTTTCCCCCATTCACTGACAAGCTTCACTACATATTTTTCTTTTTTATGCATACAACTTTCCTACCCCCATCCCCTACGAGTTTTAATCCGCCTCAACCTCGCAACAGGTCCGGCCCCGCGCTCGGAGCCACCGCCCGCCCCGCGGCAGTACCTGTGC
>WEZZ01002268.1:0-34768 GCA_013400585.1 Chloropsis cyanopogon | reverse complement strand
TTCTCTCCTGCTAAGGCTCTCCTATGGTCTCTGAACTCCTGATGGTCTCTGGACTCCCAGGCCTTGGGAGGAGGAAAGCAGCAATGGAAGCATGAGCTCTCCCAGAGAGCCTGGAAATCTGCCAGATCTTGGCTTCCAGCAGCTCCTCAGGAGTGCTGCTCACTCCAGAGCACCCCCAGCCCACCCCATCACCCATCACTGCTGGGCCACCAAGGCACAGCAGGTGCAGGGTCAGGCTGGGGAATTCCTGCCCTCCAGCCCCTGCTTCCAGCAGTGCAGTGAGATTGGCCCCTGTGAAGGACAGCTGGTGCAGGAACTGCAGCAGATGCCTCCAAACCACGCTCCAGCCTTGCCTCTCTCCCCACCCCTCCCGTGTTGCCACCAGCCCTCACAAATGTCCCCTCTGACAGCTGGAGCCCACAGGTGAGCTGGGCCTCGCCGTTCCCCCCACAAGGAGCAGCATGAAGGTGCCACCTCCTCACTGGCACCATGAGGCTGCCAGAGAACAGCACCAGCTCCAACACATCCCTGCTGAGCACAGCTCCAACACATCCCTGCTGAGCACAGCTCCTGACACACTGCCAGGGCTGGCCCTGTGTCCTGAGCTGTCCCAGCCCAGCAGCCACAGGGACCACGGGATCTGTGCAAGCGAAGGACCAACACAGCATCCTCAGCCTCTCCTGGCACTTCCAGAACTTGCTGGAGCTAGAATTATCAAAATCTGGGTTCAGTTCTGTCTTAGGCTGGGGGTGTACATTCTATTCCCATCTGTTTGAGGTGGGGCAGTTATCCTCTGTTAACTGGGCAGTTTTCTTTATCTCTTCCACAGCCCATCCTCTCTCCAGAAGATATTTTCTGTTTAATGGGCCATTAATTATTAATTATCTCTCCTGTTCATGGCCACTGAGTGTCCCTGCATGGCTGATACAATGACATCATCCCATGGGAGAGGCCCCGCCCAGGGGAGGAGCCAAGCATTCCTACCTGGATAGAATCTGACACCTGAACACCCCAGCACCTTTCCCACTGCATTCCCAGAGGAGCAGCTTTCTTCTGCTCTGCATTCCCAGAGGAAGCCCAGGCCCATCTCCAGCAGCCCTGGAGCTCCAGAGGAAAACTCCCCCCTTGTGCAGGATCCTGCTCCAGCAGAGCCACAGCTGGGACTGCAGGAGGGCTGAGCCCCCATGGGATGGGGCTGAGCAACACCCTGAGCACAGGGGATCAGGGCATGTTCTGACTCTGGCAGTGGTTTGTTCTCTTTTTTCTACTGTTGCATTTGTATTTTTAATTTTCCTAGTAAAGAACTGTTATTCCTACTCCCATATCTTTGCCTGAGAGCCTCTTAATTTCAAAATTATAATAATTTGGAGGGAGGGGGTTTACATTTTCCATTTCGAGAGAGGCTTCTGCATTCCTTAACAGACACCTGGCTTTTCAAACCAAGACAAGTTCCCAGCTCAACTACACTTCTTTTTTTTTTGTCTCTGTGGGCAAGTGACTGAGCCTTGCTGTGCTCTAGTTTGCCATCTACAAGCTGGAGTAAAGTTACAGCCTTTTTTTCTCACCATTATTTTGACTTGTCTACTTACATTACAATCTTTTGGGAGAAGAGGCTGCACATGCATATCTACCAAATCTAATATAAGTGATCTAATCCTGGTAGATTTCTCTAGGTATTACTGTCACACAAATTCCAAGGGCTCTGTCTATATAGACAGCTTAACCCACTCTCAGGCACCAGTAAGTGACTTATCTCAGCACTGCACCCATGAACCAAGGTCTCTGCTTTACATTTGCATTTCAGAACCTGAACTCCTGTCCCCTGGGATTTCCAAGCCCAGAGATCTGAGCCAGGCAAACCACCCATGCCTGTGGGTACAGGGCATTGCTAACTTTTGACTCCAGAGCAAGATCTTCCTGTACCATTATCATCTGTAGAAAAATCAGTGTCAATGAATGATATAAATTGTATTTTTATAGGAAAGTTAGGTCAATCACCACCAATTTTATTCACTGTAGTAAATGAGCCAAAGAGGGTTATTTCTTTTCTGAGCTTTGCTCATTCTCTTTCCATCTGTGGGATATGGTTTCCTCACTTTAATTAAGAGTAGGACTCAAACATTTAAAGTTATCTACCTCTTCTTCAAGAACAATACTGCCCCACATCCACCCCAGGGTGAAGAGGGACCTGGGATCTTGGCAGCTGAGGCACTCCCCTGGGGAACCAAGCTGTTCTGGTATTTTTTTACAGATATTTCTCCTCTCCCCATTTCCCAGCAAACACTGTCAGGACATGCCATGACTCTGCTCAGGGCTCTGTGGTCCTTTCAGGCCTAGCTCAGAGGACCTTGTCCAAGGCAAACCTCACCCAGGCCCCCTAAGAGAAGAGCTGCTGCTGCTGCCACGTGTCTGTCCAAGGCTGGACACTTGCTGGTATGGGAGGGATGGGCTTGGAGCAGCTGCAGAGCAGATAAAGGTCACCTCCACATCCCTACAAAGCCCTGCTCCATCCCCACCCCCTCCATCCTGCTCTTTCCTTTGGGATGGCTCAGCCTATTCTCACTTTTAGTTCAAGGAGTGGAAAAAGAAAGAAGTGAAAGGCAGAGCAGCAGCCTGTGCAGTCACTGTGCCCATGGCTCCTGCACAGCTCCAGTGCCACGTTTGCTCCAAGGTAAAGAGGAAGCACTGGGGACTGTGGACAGACACAGCTTTGATTTTATTTTAAAGGCTTTAATATTTGGAGCTGTATTGATTTATCTCAGCATGCAAGCGTACCACTGGTAACTAAGCAACACCAATCCTCTCTGCTCCAGGAAGCTCACGGGATTTTTGCCTATGAACAATATTACTTTGTGTATATGAAGCTAAATGGACCATAGGCACTATTTGTAAGTGGAGGATATTTGAGTTCCATACTTTTTTTTATTTCTCCTTGCTTGTTATCTTTTTTGGCCTGGAATTGATTTGCCAGAACCACACGTGGGTCTGAGACAAGTTGCAAACTGAGCACACTCCCACCATGACCTTGTGCACTTCGCTTTGCACTGACAAATACTTCCAATTAAGAAGCACAATTACCTCAGAACCACAGGTTATTCTGAGTTGAAAAGGACCCACAAGCATCATCAAGTTCAACTCTTAGGTCAGTACATCTCCAAGATATCCCCAAGAATCCCACTATGTGCTTAAGGCATTGTCCAAACACTTCAGAACTCAGGCTCAGTGCTGTGACTGCCTACTGTACACACGTTATATAAACAGTGTCACCAGGGCAAACAGAAAACTCCAGAACTGCTCTAATTTGTGCTTTCCCACCTGGGTTTAAGGCACCCAAAGAAATCAAGTCCAACATCCAATTAATTATAAAACAACAGAAAAAAGGCAAGTACTCTAGGAACAGCATTGTCCATCAAGCCTGATGCTCAGAGCACCTTAGAATTAAAAGATGCTTTAATTAAGATTCTAACATAACCCCTCACACCAGAACAGTACTTTAATTCCTCATTAAAAAAATAAATACATATTAATGACACATCACCTGGCAGCATAAGAGAGCAGAGGCCCTCCTGGAGATGCTGAGGTGCTGAGGGATAGATAAGCCACTCTGATGCATCAGGCACTGCAGGCTCCCAGTCTCAGCAGCACCAAGTGCCCCTCCCGAGCCACTGCAGCTCAGGGGAAATCCTGATTTACCACAATCCACTGAGTGTTCAGCCCCTCCTGCCGCCACACAGCTAACAGGGCAGGTTTAGGTGAGGCAGCTGCCTACCTGCTGCTGATACCAAAATGAGCTCCACATCAGCAGCAGAGTCGTGATTAACTGATAATGCTTCTCAGCAGCATGAGCTGGATTTGCACCAGCCATCTACCAGCAAAAGCCTCCAACTCCCAGTGAGACTCAATATTAAAAGACATCAGGGATGAGTCTAGGCTGAGAGAAGAATGACCATGAATTAGGGAAAAGAGAGGACAAACCCATCAAGAATTTCAAAGGGAAACAAAATTTTTAGATGTCATTTGGCTGTTTTTATCCGCAAATTGAGTTTTATCTGTGGGAGGAAAAATAAACCCTACAGAAACACTTAGCACAGTGGAAAAAAATAATGTTAAATTAAGCTTACGAAAATGTTTCTCTTTTTGAAAATCTTGGCTGGCGACAAATGGCTTGTGCCAAGTTATAAATCAAGTGTTGGGTTTCTTTAACGCTCAGCATCCCCTGATTTATGATGCCATCACAAGCTCTCGATTGATTTCTGACTCAGTGATCCATCTTCCCCCACAGGTACCTGCCCATTATAACGCCTTTTCCTGAGCAGGCAGCACATTTCACTTCCCAGAAGGGCTTTATAGAGGAGAGCTTGAGTGGCGCCCTGCTGGCTGGCAGAGCACAGCCCTGAGGGGCCGAGGTGGCCACAGAGCAGAGGAGGTGGTTGGGGTTTGCACACAGGAGCAGCTCTTCTCATTTGATACAGCATGGAGGGGTCCAGGCTGGCTGGCCACTGAACCAGCAGGGCAGGGGTGCTGCTGGAACACCAGGAATGAGCTCCCTGACTTGTTTGGGGTGACAGAGCCTCGCTGCTTCCCCAGGGTTTAGTTCCCAACAGCAGCCATTCTTTACAGATGAAAACAAATTAAACCTTACAATCTGGAAGAGTCTGGCTCACCAAAACCTTTCACCCGACAGCAAAGCCTCTTCCTCTAAACGCATCCTGCTCCTCAGCACAGCCTGTTCCCACCAGCTGAGCAATCCAAGGATTCAGGGCTTACACAGGGCTTAGAGGACCAATGCAGTGACACATTCCCATGCAATGTCGTGGCCAAGGTGCACCTCCCCATCAGGTACAGGTGGGTGGAAGTGGTGCAAGGACTTTCTCAGCTGCAAAGGTCACCAACCCCATGGATATCCCAACCCAGAGAACACTCTTCAACCCTCTCTTGCCAAAACAAGGCTGATTACCCAAACACAGCTACTTCAACTGAGCTTCCTGTGACCAAACCAGGTGGTTCTGTGAGCAGCTGGAGCACTCAACCCCAAATGCAGCACAGCTGGAGGCTCTTAAGGAAACCCAAACACCTTGGAAATGAGACACTATGGGATGACAAGGGGAAAAGGTAACAAATATTGACCACTCAGAGCCCTTTGAGGTTTTCAGGCTTCAGTGTGTTAGAGCAGTGTCCCAGGCAATGCATCAGCACAGGGGTCGTGAATGTGGGCTGGAAATCCCTGGAGTTCACTGACTAACAGAGCCTTGCCCATATCAGCCAGGTTATAGATCATTATCTAATGCAACCTCTCCTATAGAAACATTTTCTTGGGGAGCCCAGAAGCTGGCTGTGCACTCAGATGGTGCCTTTTTAACTTCTGAGATAAATAAGACTTTTCTGTGTCACTGTCTGGCATTATTTACAGTGGAAGGGCCTGTGAATGGCACATGCTGTCAGTTCAGTATGTAAATGATGCCAGCCCTGTTTGCTACATCCCATCAATTATTTTCATACACTTTTCTTTGCCTGCAGCTGTCAGAGGGATAGATATCACCTTGATGTCTTGAAGTGGTTTTCTACTCCCATTTCCTTTGGGGTGTGTGAGTCTGCTTTGAGGCTTGGTGAGGAGGAGAATAGGATTTTCAGAAGAGAGTTGAGAGAGTGATGTGAGTTGATGGCCTTTTGAGTTCCAGAGAGCCAGACAGAGCAGCTGCCTCTCAATTAAAAACTGCTGCAGTCCACAGCATCTGTACTTCTGCATAGGAGTTTCAAGGGTGGGGTGGCCTAAGGAGCCAGCCCTGGTCTCAAGGGAAGGGTAGAACGTGCTCACATCAGCAGGCAGAGCAGGATTAGGCCCTCACCATCACCCATGTGTATTTTTTCAAAGCACCTTTGCTCATCCCTTTCTTGAAAGCTGGGTGTTGCTGGCTTCCACCCTCTTGTGCCTTTTTTCTCAACTCTTTCTCTATTTTCACTATTAGTCCTTGGATTAGATTGCTCACTTCCCACACTTCTTTGGGTGTCTGTCTCCCATTCCCACACAGCAGTGCTGGATCAGTCCCCTTTAGACCCTCAGCTGGTACAAATCAACTTTGTTGGATTGGCATTTGCAGTTACTGACCTGACCCAGTGGCCTGTCCCTTAGAGAGAACTTTACAGGGGCTCACCAACAGCCTTGCAGAGCTTTTGGGAGCAGAGATGTCCCCTGTTACTTTGCCTCCTTCTTGCAGGCACATTTCCTTGGGTACCCAGCTCCAGGCGCCCCGCAGCCGGGCAGGCGGCAGCACTCGAGCTCAAGGTGCTCATTCTCTCTTCTGATGCAGAGAGGGGAAAAAAAAGAAAATAAAACAAACCCATAAATCACCAAGCTAGCAAATGAAAATAAATACACTTAAAACTATTTCCATGCTGCTTTTTATTATTATTATTTATAATGGTATTACAGAATTTTGTAAAATTAAAGTAAATGTCAAGCAGAATGTAATAATTTTCCTTGGGGTTTGGCACATTTGTGTGCCTGACAGTTTCACATTTTTCTTTATATCCATGAAGACAGGAGCCTGACAGGGCTATATTTTGTTACCCACTTTGTTCAATTTTGTCATAAATTGGAGTGAACAAAACAGTGAAAATACAGACACCAAATTAATCAAAGAAATTACATTTTAAAGCACCTCAGACAAACGTATGAAATAATCACACTGTGCCAGGAAAGCACATGGAAACACCAACATTTCCCCCTCCCAAACACACACACTTTGCCCCAAGAAGGGCAGAGACTTCACCCCAGGGCTGTTAGTGTTAGCACCACGTTGCTCCTTGGCTGTCTCACCTTGCAGAGCACTCAGTGAAGTTCTCTCCCATGAATTTCTCTCCCTGCACCTGAAGTTTATCCAAATCTCAGCTATTCCATCCCACGGCAATGAGTTGGATTTTTTAACAGGATGGTTGGTGCCTGACATGCAGCAGCTAATTTGGTGTGCCAGCTCACAGGGTCACGTTGTCACCTTTCAACAGGTTGTGCTCAAGTTCACAGCTGCATCCTCTCGCTGCCACCAGCAGCCCTGCAATGCTGTCACAGCGCTGTCACTGCCGGGCCACTCCAACCCCTCCCTCAGAGCCCTGGCTGTCCCAGTTGTTAGGAGGGAGACATTTGCAGTTCATAGGAAGAAGCACCATGCTTAAAGAACTGCAATTTCCATGAGAATGACAAGGAGAAATGCGAAGTGAGTAGCGGGGCTATCCTCAGGCCAATCCTTCCTGCCTGAGTAAATTCGATTTGAATTCCTCTTGAAAGACCAGCTCTGCAGCACTTGGACTATATTGAAAAGGTCACTGGAGGCACTGTCAGACATACTCTCCAGCTGCACTACAAGTGCACTGATCGAGATTCACAGCAATGTATTACTGCAGCTGGAGATCCAGAGTGAGGAGCCCTCTCCACTGATCTGGCAGCAGCAGATTATTCCATTACTCCCCTTTAACACCTGGATGGAGGCATTCCTGCCTTCTCTCCTGGCCCCCAAATGCTGGATTGGAAGCTCTTCTTGGAGCTCGTGAGACTCGGTGAGGATGGCTGGTGGGGCCCTACGTCCATTCCAGCCACTGAAATGGCCACACTGGTATTCACTTGCCTCCCTCCCACCTCTGGGCTCCTGGGCACTGCTGGGATATTAACGAGAGCAGGAGCACAGCAAAGCTGTAGAGCAGAACCAACACCACCCAAAACTCACCTCTAGCATTTCTGGCAGAAGTCTCCTGGTGTCCTGCTAGAATGAGGCTTAAAACCTGGAACAGAAAATGTTGTCCCTGCCCAGGGCAGAGGGTTGGACCTAGATGATCTTTAAGCTCCCTACCAGCCCAAACCATTCCATCACTCTGTCTCCTTTCGTCTCAAATTCAGCATTTTGCCCTGTAGCCCTGTGCTAGGAAAACCTGAGTTTTCCCCTTATCCCTCTACCAAACCTTCCCTGGGTGCTGGGAGCAGGCAGTGGAGGCATTGCCAGGAGTCCCTGCTCCCACCCACCCCAAAGGGCTGCAGAGGGGCAGCGTCACAGAGCAGAGGGAGGGCTGACTAGCAGGGACCTGGAAAGCTGCCACATTCCCCTGCAAATGTGGAAGTGGTTCAGTGGTAGATTAAAGGATTTTTTTTTCTCCCAAACTACATACACCCACCAATATATGGCAAATATGCATTTTAAGCTTATTTGTGTATGAGTTGCTAAATACCATAATGGTCTCCAGCTGTATGGCAGGAGGGCCCATTCACTGACATTTTACTGTTCAGTTTATTTTTTTTCCCTTACTGTATTATCAGTGTATTTCCTCTCATTTTTCTTTGTGCTTGTAGAATGCCTGATGTCTCCTATCACACCTGTTTTCTATTATTTGTCCTATTATTTTAATTCCCCATCTATTGTGTGGATTATGAAAATCGTCTGATAAATCCCATTCTCTACTTTTAAAAAAGCCCATGAGAAGGTTTTAATAAGTGAAATCTGTATTTTTCCACACCATGCTCAATGAAAGTGTCCGGTGAATAACCCCTGATTGTCAGGTGCTCCCATTCCCATCATCTAAGCAGGGGGGATAATTAGCAGACAAATGAAGGTTTACAATTCTGCAAATATCTCAGAAAGACAATTTGGCTGCTTGATCAGTAGAAGGATATTTTTAAAACTGCCATTTGAGATTCAGCTGTATTGCTAATTAAATGAGAATTTCATAAAAATAATCTGAAAAAAGTCTCTGTTAATTGGAGAACGATAATGAACAGACTTCCTGAACAGAGGCATAAACCTCAAAAAATCGAAGAGGAATAATAAAGTGCTGCATTATCATGCAATGCCAGGCAGTTTTCCTACTTTTATTTGAAGTTTTAACTTTTAGCAATTTTGTTTTTTGTATTTGTGAATGGCATTCAAAAATGTGCTTCGCAGTAATAATTTCCAACTCTCGGATTGGGTGTGAGCAATGCATGGCAGCACTAATGGTGTCCTTGCTTCAAGTCTTCCTGCATTCTGTGACCAGCTTTTGTGTTCTGCAATGAATACGAGGGGAAAAGCGCATTAATATTGTGTGGTTGTTATTCCTGCAGGGTAGTGGCATTATTGAATTAGTGATTCTTTGTAACAATAATGACTTCCAGTGCTGCATTGTACAGTAAAATACACGGCGTCAGGAAGGATCTCTGTTGGAAGATCTGTTGGTGCTGCTCAGCACTGGCTGCCACGTGCTGCACCTGTGCAGGCAGCAGAGCCCCTCCCTTCCCCACACCAGTGGGTGGGGAGGGATCAGGAATTTATAGGGAGCACTGCAGCAGGCAGGGCTGCTGGGACTGTGATCCTGGGTGGCCCCATGCTGGTGTGAACGTGCCATACTAACTCCATAGCTGGCACAGGGTTGTGAAAATTGGGATTGCTCGGACTGGAGAAGGGCCCAGGGAGAGCTTATTGTGATGTTCAGTACTGAAATGTGTCTGGGAGAAAAAATGGGACAAACTTTTCAGCAGGGCCTGTTGTGGTAGGACAAAGGGTAATGGTTTGAGACTAACAGAGAGTTGATTTGGATTAGATATTAGAAAGAAGAATTTTATGCTGAGGGTGCTGAGCCCCTGGCACAGGGTGCCCAGAGCAGCTGTGGCTGCCCCATCCCTGTGAGTGTCCAAGGCCAGGTTGGATGGGGCTTGGAGCGCCCTGGGATAGTGGGAGGTGTCCCTGCCTATGGCAGGGGGTGGAATGGATTGGGCTTTAAGGTCCCTTCCAACCCAAACCATTCCAGGATTTCATGATCTTGCATTAACAAAAAGCTGGTGCCTTGCAACCTCCACTGCCATGCTCCTGCCCCAGCCCTTGGCACTGTCCCACAGGCTCACAGCAGCTGACACAGAGCTGCATGGAAAAGTAACCTCCATTAATTTTACACCAGCAGAGACTTCTGAACCTGTGGCTGCCTCCCTCGATATAAAATTTGCCTTCAATTTGCCTCTGAGTGCTGCCTTCACACTCTCACAGCCCAAAAAGAGATTGTGACACAGAGATTTCAGCCTTAGCACAAAATGTCTCTTGGATATTCCACTTCTGAGAAAAAGTCCAAACAAGCCAGCTTTGTGAAAGCCCAGTGTAATGAGAATTGACTGCCTTCCATGAGAAATATCTATTAATTACTCTGCAGTGGGAAAAAAGGCAACTGTGATGATACATGTTTCCCAACTACAGCACAAACAATTGCTTCTGGGGCACAGAGCCTGGCCTGAGGAATCTCGTGGGATGAAGTCACCTCCAGGAGGGCAACAGCAGTCAGGCTTACTGGAGTTCAGGAGTATATCTAGATTTTGGCCAGAGACTTTCTTCTAACAGTGTTTGAAACCAGGTCAAGTGTTTGAGTAACCTGGTGTAGTGGCAGGTGTGCCTGCCCATGGTAGGGGTGAACCAGGTGGTCTTTAAGGTCCCTTCAAGCCTAAACCATTCTGGGATCCTGGGGTCGTTTCCTGCACTTTTGGTTCAAGTTCAGTTTCAGCTTTTCTAGAAGAATTCCTTATGGGAACATTTACTTAAGAATCTGTTTGGGCTCCTACCCCAAGGTGCCTTCTGAGGAATACCCTCAAAGTTTCTGGGGCTGGTGGCTGAGCTCTGGCCATGCCAATCTGCTTCAGCTCTGTGCCACCTCAGGGGTGAACTTAGACACTGACCATAACAATCTGACCCTTCTAGAAATGGGAAAATCATTGCAAAATGGTATTTCTGGGAGTAGTAGAAAAAGAAAAGCCAATTTTGCAGAGCTGGACTGATATGTATCAAATGAGAATAGGAACCAAAAAGGCAAATGAAGGAATCAGCTGCACATCTGGCCCAGCTGTGGGCACACTGTGCCTTTACCAGTAAGCTGTGCACACGACCTGGAAAAGGAAAATTGTTAGAAAATATTAGAAAGTATCTTCTTCTGACCTGCTAGTCTCACTGACTTCAGAGGTGGGACAGGACTTAGAGTGGGTCCCTTTCCAGCTGTGAAATCCTTGTCCTTCAATTGCATCCAGGTACATCCAGAGCCTGCACTGGAATCAGTCCCTGCTGAGAGCACTCCAGGTTCAGCTCCTTTCTCAGACACAGCCCTTGGGTGACCTTAGTCGTGTCACTTCATCTGTCTCTGCAGCAATTCTCTTTTGGTCAATTGGGTGTAGTCAATTGGCTTCTTCTGGGCATGCTGGGAAGAAAAACACATTATAGGTGGTAAAAATCCAGATAATTGGATAAAAGCAGAAGATAAGTAGAAATAAGATTCCCCCATGTATTCAGGCACCTGGTTCACTCCCTCCAGGGGTGTGTTGTGTAGGATTGTGCAGATGAGTTATTAGAGCAGCTGATTCACAGCTGCACTTTGGGTCTCCAGTGCCACGGGTAGTGGTTGCTCTCTGGGAAGTAGAAATTGCAAGGATAAGGTAAATTTAAGGCATGTATTTATAGACTATACACACACAAGGCAGGGAAGACGCCTGCATGGCCAGGAGTTTGCAGAGGTTGTAAGTGAATGTTACTGTGCGTGTTCCAGCACATCCCCACACGGCTGCTCCCTGTCAGCAAAGTACCCGGCTGCTCCTCACTTCCCTTCCCACCACGCCGGCAAGGCACTGGCAAGTCCCAGTCCTGGGGCTGGAGGACGGGCAGCTGGACCTGCCACACGTGCCCACACGCTCCAGGTGTGCCCGGATTGACATGGTACAGAAATGGAGACTTTCCCTCCCAGGCTCCCTGCTGCCACATTTGGAGCTGGATTTAAAAACACGAGGAGCCAAACTGGTTCAGCTCTTCTCCAGTGCTTTGTACTCTGTGAGGAACATGGGCCTTGGCCATCAGCTGCTACAAGTAACTCGTGGGACACAGCAGAGTGATTTAAGATGTGAATTTTTATGACAGTTCTATACTAACAAAAGCTTTACTACAGACAGAATTAGATGTGACGTGTTGGCAGAAACACAAAATCAGTCTCAGTGCTATAACTCTCTGCTCCACCATGAGTGGAAGGAATTCTGAAGCCTGGTTCTAGAAACTGCCACCATTGGGTTTTTCTGGTGCTTCAGGGAGAGGCTTGTAGGTGGAATTTGTCCAGTCCAGGCCAGCTCCATGCACTGGCTTTCAGGGTTTTGGAGACACCTCAGCTTTACCCCCATGACTGAATCATGGTGCTGACAAAAACATCTTCATACCAATATTGCTGTGCCTGTGTCACAGTTGTGGTCTATTTGCTGGAGTGACACACTGGTTTAAGTGCATGCATGTAGAACTCTGCTGGTAAAAGCAGGTCCTTCTCTCTGCCCTTACAAAGATCTGTAACTGCATATACATTGCAAAATTGATCAGCTCTGACACATCTTCTCTTTACGCTCAGGAAATATTTGAGCTGCTCACACTCAGGCAGTTTCAAAGGTCACGGAAGATCTGATATGTAGATGGACAAAATGTAAAGTTCAGCCCTCAGACAACCATTCCAAGAAGCAATGTGTCATGGAGACACTTTGTTGAATCCCACTGGCACCTTGATTAGGTCAAGAGAAGCTTTAACTCTGCCCTTCCTCCCCAGCCATGCCCACGATGGGGTTGGAGCAAGGAGGGCAGTGCCATCCCTTCCCCAGTGCGTGCTGCAGGAGGGATGACCCCTTAAGCAGCAGTGAGTCCTGCATGCCTGAGCCCAGGGAGCTGTGACCCTGGGAAGCAAGTGGGCTCTTTTTCCAATTAGCCTCTGGCACATCAGCCAAGTAACTCCAGTAAAAATAAGATCCTGACTGGTCTGTTTGAAAGGGCAGAGGTGGTCGAACCAGCTAGAGAGAAAAAAGGTGCTAAACTAATTATCAAAGATTTTCTTAGCCCAGAGCAAGAACAACAGGCTGGGATGGATGGGAGGCTCATTTACAGTCCTGTGTGCCCAATTCTTTCCTTTTTCTCCTCTGCTGCACTCAGGCATTTCTGTAAGTGGTGCATGGCAATTCTGGGCACACACCACACCAGCTGTTAATTGGATTTGTGGGCCTCAATTCCAGCACCCCTTGAAATATTTCTAGGGGATCATAAGAGATGGGGACTGCACAAAGTAGTAAGAGGCAGGTACAGTGTGGAGAGGACCCTTTTGTTAATCCTGCTCTGCCTGTCTTTCATTAGCACACCTCATCATGACATCCTATAGATTTGTGCTTGGGCTTCACTGGTGAGAGGCAAATGATGTTTTAATGAATGATGGTGCCTCGAGCTGATAAGGGACTGTCCCTCACTCCCACTGAACAGAGACTGTGCTCAGCACCATGTGTCCAACTGCACTTCATGTAATTGGATGAAACTTGTAATAGTTTGTTCACTGCAGGTGGGTATGAAAGTCAGGGTGAAAAATCCTCACAATGAAATATCAATTGCTGTCCCTTGCTCAAGGGTGTAATTGTGGTTAGTGGCACTTGAGGAGCAAAGAATCCAGGCTGGAAGATAATGGGAGGAGGCACGTACAGCACAAGGCAGAGGCACCTTCAGCTCAAGGCTGCAGGGGCAGGGGCTGGAGCAGGCAGAATGTGCCCAGACACTGGCACTGCTGTTGGAAACTCTCTCCTGTAAGCAGCATTTACTCATTGTGTGCCCAGAGGATACTCAGAGTACCCTTGTGGGGCTCAGTCCTGGTGCACTCATCTTCCTCTGAGTGTGAGGGTGGGCAGGCCCTGGCACAGGTGCCCAGAGCAGCTGTGGCTGCCCCTGGATCCCTGGCAGTGCCCAAGGCCAGGCTGGACACTGGGGCTTGGAGCAACCTGGGACAGTGGAAGGTGTCCCTGCCATGGCAGGGGGGAACAAGATGAGCTTTAAGGGTCCTTTTCAGCCCATTCTAGGAGTCTGGTTCCTGCAGCTGGGGCACAGCTCTGGTGTGGGAGCTGTGGCTGTGCCAGGGCCCGCTCCAGCTCCATGCTGCTGCAGCCCACGTGCCTCAGCCACGGTGTTTTATAACATCTTCCCAAATACATTCATTTTAGACCCTGAATGATTACTTCATTTAGCACATACATCAGAACTAAAATACCCAATATTAGCTCATTTAAGTTCATGCTCAGTGATGGATTAATCGTTTCTCTTTTCTGGAGCAAAGCCCAGTCCATTTCATCTGAGGACTGAGGAGAAATGTTCCCTTGTATCTTGAAGTCTGAGACATCTGCTGTGCTTTGCAGATCTGCTTGTCCACAAAAAAAAAAAATAAATAAAAGGCAAACAACCCTGCGATGCTTATATAAATTAAATAAATAAATTGCTAAAGCTATAGATCGCACTGATTTTTCCCCTGCTTTCAGAACAGGTGCAAAAGAAGCATATCCACAGTTCAGTCATCATGAGCCTGTGTCTGTGTGTCCTTTGAGGTTTCAGATGTCACATCATGTTACAATGGGTATTGCTGTCTGATACTATTGTGTGTCATGGGCCACACAGGGAAATGAGGAGATTGAAACAGGTCCTTAATGGACAAACACAATGAGAGCAGACACCTGTGCTAGCTCCAGCCAGGCTGAGACCAGAGAATCTGTGTGCTAAATATTATGGCCAAAATAAAAGTGATGGGTGGGTGGTCAGGCTGAAACTCCTGAGGTGTCCTGTTCCCTAGGATTAATAGAGGTGTTGGTCAGTCAGTGCAATGAGTAAATGATGTGAGGAGAACCCTCTCTCTGTCACCCTTGTGAGCAGGAGACCTGTAGCAGGAGCCAAGGGTCTATGGCACTTGCCAGGAGCCAAACCGGGAGGCATCACTCACTCAAAACTACCTGGGCTCCAGTGGCAGTTTCTCAGCTCCAGGACCTCTCTTCTACAGAAGCTGTGCCTGATGAAGCCCATTTTCTTCCAAAGCATGGTAACAGACTTTTTGGTTTTGGGAGGTTTTTCCCTCCTTTCTCACTAAAACATCAGCAGATTGTGAATAGCTGACAAGGAAGGAGGGCAAAGAGAATTGGGTATGGGAGCAGAGATGTTCCCAAGCTTTTAGAGTCACTTTGTTATTGAGATCTCTCTGTCTCCTCATCTGGTGTTTGGTCATAGACCCAGAATGCCACTGTCTTTTTGCATTGTGAGAAAACATGGAACAAGAAAACAGTGGTGGAACATTTCAGGCAGTCTCCCTTATCCTGTGTTCAGCAATTACTCTAATTGTCAGCAGGAAGAAAGAGTATGTACCATTTGAAAGTATTTAGAACTGGATGTGTGGTTTCAAAACACAGGATCTTTCAAGGAGCTCCTCTCTTCCCATTTGGTGTCACAGGCAATTAAGTTTTTAAGAGGTTCTCAGTAGCATTAGCAGACCATATAATATTCTTGAAATGCCTTTATCACATCCTATAAGGACAAATTGCTTGCATCTTCCTTGGAAAATCAAAGGCTAAATTCCAGTACTGGAAGCTGACCAAGTTCCATTTTGTGTGTGACTCAAGGTGGCTCGGTGTGCACTGCTGCTGCTGCCCCCTCCAGCCAGGGCTCTAATTCTCTGTGGGGAACTGCTTCCCAAAACCCAAAGCCCATTACCAGGAACTGCTCCCCAAAACTAAAACTCATCACCAGGGCAGGAAGGCTCAGTCCTGCCTCTTTGTGCTGTGTGTGGGGAGCATCTAGCTGCAGGGAGAGTAAAAATCAGAGTAAAAAGGGTAAAAAGAAACAAGGAAAAGCCCTTCCTTGGGATTTACCCTCAGGTGCTCCAGAAGTATATTTCTATCAGACACTGCCTTCCTCTCAGGCTGTAATGTATTCCCTCGTTATGGTAAACATCCACATGGCATTTGTTTCTGGAATGATATTGCACAAAGCTGGGTAATAAAAACACCTCTGATCTCACAAAGCACAAGGCTCAAGACAAATAAAATCTGTAAACAGTTCTGCACTCCAGGATGTTTTATGAGCTGGACCAGCGTTTACTCAGGGCTAGTGCTGAAGAAATTCATTTCATCTCCTGGAAAAGGCTCTGTTCCCACAGGAATCTGCACTCCTCAGGGAGGCATTGGCATGGTCACCACGATCCAGCTCTCAGCTGCCTTCTTCCTTTTGCTGCTGCCCGTCGGTGTCGTTCACTGCACAATTCCCTCTCCCAGCAACCCTTCCCTGATATTTAGAAATGTATATAAATGCCAGCAGAAGCCTGGAGGAGTCTGCAGGCAGCAGGGAGGTGTGGAGCTCACCGGGCTGGCTTACACTGAAACCTGAGTGCTGGGAAAGGGCCAAGCACTCCCCTGCCAGGGCTGCTCGGCTGCACTGCAGGCTGCTGCTCCTCAGGGAGCCTGACACCAGGCAGGGGCAGGAGAGGACAGTGAGGGATGGCATCTCTCACATTATCTCCAGCAGTGCCAATCTGAGGTGTGCCACGGGTGCACAAAGCCAAGGCTGTGCAGGAGAGTGGGACAGAGCCTTGTGTGAAGCCTCTGTGTCACAGTGAAAACTGGAGCAGGGCCACACGGGTGATATGATGAGAACATTACAAGCATCATGGAATCCTAGAGTGGTTTGAGTTGGAAGGGATCTTAAAGTCATTAAAAAATTAACTAGTTCCTGCCATGGGCTAGTGGAACACCTTCCACTAGCTCAGGTTGCTCCAAGCCCTGTCCAGCCTGGCCTTGAACACTTCCAGGGATGAGGCATCCACATCTAATTGAGGCTCTGAGATGTTACAGACCAGGCTGAGGCCACAAAGCCTTTTGCTCACCGCCTGAAGGCACATGGATTTTTGAATTTTAAAATACAGCTGTCAGTTGGGGCACCTTCTGGAACCACAAGGATAAAACCAGCCCGGCACTAAAGTGACCCATCCAGGCTGACAGCCATTCCCAGGGGCTGTCCTGCTCTCTGCCCTAAAAGGTGCTGGCCAATCACCCTATGCAGGTGAGGGAGACTCAATATCTCACCACACCCCACAAAGAAATCAAGAGACATTGCAGGGTGTGATGGAGTCAAGAGATGCCTGTTGGGAAGCAGGTGGCTCCAAACCAAGTCAGGGCCAACTAACCAGCTTGCCTTGTCCAGGTGAGTTCTGAGCAACTCCAAACCTGGAGATCCTACAGCCTGCCTGGCCTCTCATCTGACATTTGACCATCCTCAGGGTGGACACTTTTGATGTTATATCTCATCAGAACTTCCCATGCTGCAATTTGTGCCTGCTGCCCCTTGTTCTATCACTGCATCTCGAAGCACAGATCGACTCTGCCTTTTGCACACCCTCCTCTGAAAGTCAGCAACACCACTAAAATGTCCTCCTTCCCTCCTTAAAACTCCAGTTTTTCTCATTCTTGTCCCAGTACTTTGATGTCTTTTTGCAAGGGAAACCCAAAACTGGCCAAAAACCCTCCAGTGCTCAAATACATGTAGGAACAGCTCTGGGATTCCCATCTGCAGCCCAGCTCCAGCTGTGCTGCACTAATTCATCACCCACGGGTGGGTGCCAGGAGCTCCTGCATAGAAGAAGAAGTCAGAGAACTTTCTCGGCTGGTTCTCCTCTGACAGATTTCAAGCATTCACTCTTCTCTCATCTGGCCATTTTTAAGGGGTTCACACATCCATGGCCACTCCATTAGAGCTTGTCTGCACTGCTGGAAAGCTTCAGGAGTTCAGGACAGTGCACATCTACTGCTCAGAGGCCAAGGCAGGGGGGAACACAAGTCATGTTAGTTACAGCATGAGGGAAACTCACTGAAGCTACAGACTTAGGCTGATTTTATCTTCATCTTTAATCTTTGAGGGAAAAAAGGTGATTTTTTTTTTTGGTTTTGTTTTTTTGCTGAAAGAAAGATCTTAGATTTTTTTGGGACAGACCAAAAAGCCCAAGGGTTTTGGAGGACACCAGGAGGAATAGGAAAGGGGAAGATGCCCCCAGACAGCACCAACAGGATGAGATGTTATTAAATGTACCAACTCCCCTGACTGTGAACCCTTTCCTTAGGAAATTCTAGAAGGGTCCAAATCTGGCAGGTGAGAGAAGAAAACTATTTTAAATAAGGCTGGTTCAGGTCTTCCTCAGATTTATAGTCAATTCCTTCTTGCAGCTTGTATGTAATGGGGATTATGTATATTACATGATCACATCAAATGCTGTGGACCCATACCTTTAGCAATTTCCTTCACTTTTTTGAGCACCAAACCAGAGTTTGTGGAAAGACAGAGGCTACGACTGAAAATGGGGGGGAAATTGTCTTTTGCAGCCCTGATTGAAAAATGGGAAGTCCCCAAGTCAGCTATCCTTTTGGAAACCTCTGGCCTCAAAATACATTTTGTAACTTATGTGTTTTAATTCCAGGAAAAACACACTGAGCTGAGGCTTAGACCTTGGGCAAATTTGCCTTTTGGCTCAAACAGCAAAGATCTTGAGCTGAAAATGCCTGCTGCTGACAGTCTGTGCCATGGCTGTGTCCCAAACACTGCTGGCATAGCTGTGGTGGAAAAAATAAAATACATTTCATTCCCCAATGGTCATGCTGTAATGGCATGAAATTAGAAACTCTAATCAATAGTGCTTTACACAGCATGACTCTCATGTCAAAAGAGCCCATGGTTTAAAAAAGAAGAGTCACAAATAAATATGAAAATCAAGGCTGTGATGCATCAGTAATGAAGTATAATTCTGTCAAGCAGTCCCAGCCAGTGATTCTCTTCACAAAACCTTCACTCACCCAACCCTTCGTTCCCCACACCTCCCCAGTCTTCCATCTCCCCATAATTTTCCTGTATTTATTTGCCCTCAGCACATGGAATGTCGCTGCTTTGAGCGTGAGTGATGGAACTGGGGAGGGCAGGGCTGTGCTGCAGCCCTCGCTCTGCCTCTGCTGGCTCCTCAATGCTTCCTCCTCTCTGTTGCTTTGGAAAAGGCCCCAACCCCTTCTGCTCACCCTGCTGGGAGCAGCAACACACCTTTCTTCCAAGATGCACCTCTGCTGTTCCTACAAAATGTAAATAAAGTGCAGATTATTATTATCTTTACAAGAACAACAGAAGTTAGAGTTGGAGTTATCCTATTTATATCAAAAATTACAGACAGCTCTGCTAAGACCCTTATGTTTTGCTTGTACAGGCGACACTGCTAGAAGAGCCACCAGAGAGAGAAAGTATTTAAAAATAATAAGCAGGCCCCCAAAGGCATGAAGAGCTGACAGCTACAGGGCTCTCTGTCTGTCATACAAGTCTTTTGGGATCTGGTGGCATTTTGTTCAGGGACAGGGTTTGGGATTTTTCCAGCACTAGTTTTAAAGTTCCTCTCGCCATGCACTGCTAACATTAGCACAGCTTGGCAGGTGAGGAGCGCCCTGAAAATAGCAGATTCTTGGAGTGGAGATTTTGTTAATTAGACCTTCTTCCTGCACACAGTCCTGGCTCTCCAAGCAGCTCCTGTGGCAGGAGGGCAGTGATCAACCAAAGGCTGGATGCCTTCAGGAGGAGAACAGACAAGAGCTGCCTGGTTTCCATGAATGAAAGTCCTCCAGAAAGACCTGCTGAATCCAATTGGTCAGTTGGAAAAAAAAACCTTACATGGCTTCAAGAGAAGGTCTCAATCTTTGTGAGGGGTGTCTCTGGCAGTTTCTGTGTCCTTTTCTTAATTCTGCCACTGAACCACACTTTGGTTAATTGAGTCCCTACAGCCTTGTCTTTAGCACAGAAATGGATGTTTTTCCCTTGAGCCAATACCAGTGAGGACATAGAAGCAGAGGTTACACATTGAGTCCATGGCTCAAAGCCCAGACAGAACCAGTGAACACCAACCCCAGGTAACAACTCTGCACTCCAGACATGCCAAACTCCATCCCTGAGCAGGGAGGGGACTGGGTGACCTCCACAGTCCCTTCCAGCCACCCCCATTGCGTGGTTCTGTGAGTACCTAACGAGAGAGGTGTGTTTTGGAAAGGGCATGATTGCTCGTGCCTCCTGCTGCTGAGGTGAGCCCCCAGACACCTCCTGGAGAAGGTGTCCATGGCTCCCTGCAGGGGCAGGGCACCACGGGCTAGGCCCTGCAGAGCAGTTCCCACAACATTGCCTCAGCTCTCTCTCTCTCTCTGAACAGTTGCTTTCACTTTACAGCAGTCACTTACATCATGCCACATCTGAAAAGTAGGATGAAAGCCAAAAATTATGTTTCCCAAGCTCTCAATAAAACCAGTGACTTGTGCAATACATACAAAGCTTTAAGTTGGGGAACTTCAAATCATCAAGCATCTGTTAATCAGCAACATGCCAGTCCCTGGGGATTGTGGGGATGTTAAAAGGTTATCCTGCTCTCCTGCACATTGCACTGCTGAGCTCCATTACACAACCAAAGGATGATTTCATGTGTGGCAAAGAATTTTTGATTCTCCGGATATTATTTTAGATGTGGAAACCCAGCTGCTGAATGCTGCTTTTCAGGTTAAACAAAACCTACAGCCAACACTCATTCTCACACTATTAATGAAGATAATCTTGCCCTGCAATTGACTTTTTTCCAGAAATAGCAGGAGAGGGATTTTCAAATCCTTTCAGGTTTGCAAAACGTTATCTCACTCTATTTCTTTAATCTCCTGATGCTGAAAGATGGATCTTTTTCTCTTATGGCTGGATGTACTTCCACACTTCAGCAGCAAACCATGAAAGAGAATCAGGCTTATGGAAAGAAATAATAAAGAATTTGCAGTGTTAACATTTACTTGGGCTTGTCTGGACTTCCTCAGCTTTGAATTCAACATGATTGACCAGATTGAATGTTACACAAAAGAGACAAACCAACTGACAGGCTTTGTCTGTAAAGGACTGCTGGGCAGGGGGAGGGATTGTGCTCTGCTCCAGGGCAGTGGTGGACAGGACAAGAAGCTGGAGAGCCCAAGCACAGCCAGGGAGAGAGGTAAGCTGGACTGGGGAAAAGATTCTTACATCAGTACCAGTACTGAGCACTGGGATACACTGCAGGGTCTCAAGTGTCAGAGTTTTAAGAACATCTTGAGCAAATATGACCGGGCTGAAGTTTATCCATCCTTGAAAGTGTTCAAGGCCAGGTTGAAGGGGGCTTGGAGCAACCTGGGAGAGTGGAAAGTCTCTGCCTATAGAGCAGGGGTTGAACTAGATGAGCTTTAAGGTCTCTTCCGAGCCAACCCACACCATTCTGTGATTCTGTGATGACACTGCCCTGGAGGAAGAAGGTAATGTGGAAAATCTCCCATGGTCCCATTCACGTTCTGGTTTCTAAAAAAACCCACAGATAAACTGCACAGCTTCAGTAAAAGGCAGAGCAGAGCATTCCCTGAGCAATTCCTACCCCTGAATTGCAGGGAAGGCACAATTCATAGCCTGCTTTTTCTTTTCCATGCATCTTAATTGTTCACACAATAATCACAGAAGTATTTAATAATACAAAGCATATGGGCCAGATGTTCAACTGGTGTAAATCAATAGCACTCGGGAAGCTTCAGTGGTGCTGTGCTGGCGTAATCATTTGAAGCTCTGTGCTGCATCTTTAAGGTGGCTCTCAGGATTTTAGTACCTTCTTATTGTTTCCACTAAAACCAAGTCACAGAGTTTATTGCCCACCTACAAAGGGCCACCTCCCACCAAATGCTCAGAACCGAAGATCAAAAACCCAAAGCACAAAATGGATTGACTAAAGGTCACTTAAAATCCTCTGGTCCAGCCTCTGCTGGCCATCACTACATTTTAGCATGGCCACATACTCCTCCAGCTGACCTCACCCTGGCACAGGCAGGCACAGGCAGCACTCACTGACCAGAGGTCCATGCAGAGCTTTGTCTTAGTCTCAGTTGGTGTGTGAGCTCTGCTTTATTTGCTTCCCACTATAAAAAAAAAAGGGAAAAGCTTTTAATTCACTTCCTCCTGGGAGTTTGTGATGCTCATTGATCCAGTCTACAAGTACTTTGCAAACACTAATGGATCCAGTGAAACTCTCCTCTAATCTCCTCCTGAAACTTGGCACCAAACTGCTCATTTCTGACGGCTTCTCCTTTTACAGTTGTTTTGCTTTGCTACCTGTTTCAGAGCCACAGAGGGCTCATTAATTGTTCATCCTTTGTCCCTTGAAAATTTTCCTTTTAATCTTTCCAGTCACACGTTGGATACTGATGTGAAACAGACTTCAATTTGCAGGTCTTTCACACCTGCAATGATACTATTTGAACTGATCATGGCATTACCAGTTGCACATGGACATCTGTAATTGAACTGAAAAGCTTTGCAAGATGTATTCATTGGACTTCTGATCTCATTTGTTAGAGAGCCTTAGGGAATGAGCAATTTCCACTCCTCAGTGTATGACAACTGGTCATAGTTACTTAAACGGAATAAAATAAATCCTATGCCATGTGTCCCTTCTGAAAAACAGGTTGACAATTGTGCCCAGAAGAGAATTAAATTGCTCATTGACAGTGTTGTATTGAGAGAAAAATATATAGACAGAAGATAGTCACGGTAAAGTTTTTTGTGGAGGTTCCCAGGTTAATATTCCTTCTGCTAATGTGACTCCCTGGCTGAGATTCTGGGAAATTTCAGTAAATTGTGTGGAGACTATGCAAATAAGCTGGTCTGCTCTGTTTGAAATAAACCTATCCTTGTGCAGATTTTATCTGGGGCTAAGGGGTGACCCACTCCACTTCCATGACTAGGGCTGGATTTTCAGCTCTCAGGAACAGCTGGATTTTCAAAAGACTTGCTGACCAAGCCAGTGTGGCTGGGCTTTTTGGGCAGCCCTGTGCATGCAGGAGGAGTTTTACTGACCACCCAACCATTAGCCCTCATAATGTCACTCCTAAATCAGTAAAACTTTTTTTTATTCCATGTAACAAGCAACTTAGGATATTTTTTCTCCCTTGGGTTGAAATTGCAGTATCTGGAAATAAAAGCAGCTGATTCTACACTCGGCCAGTTTTAAAGCTGAGGTTTGTGCTGTGGTTCACACATCTCTCTGTGCACCACAGGCTCAACCTGGCATCCTGCCATAATACCCAATGTGGGAAAGGCTGAGGAGCTTGGGAATTTGTTCCCATGTGTGATACTGCAGCAAGAACTTCAGCTGGGGAGCCCTGACTTTGTCTCCTCCACGTGCTTCAATCAGGGTCCTGAGAGCAGTGTGAACCCCAAACAGCCAAGGCTGTTAAATTACAGCTGCAGAGCTTGGACTGAAAGGAGGCCAGGTCCTTCTGCCTTCCAGCCCCGTCCTCTTTTCCACTGCTTGGCTCCTCTGGAGGAAGCACCTATTCCCATCTAAAGTGTGTGAAGTGACCTCCTGCAGGGCTGAGGAGCCAGTGCTGGGTGTCAGACAGCACGTGCCACAGCTATCACTGTTCTGCTGTGTGTGAACACTAGTGTGAATTTATGAGATTATCTTAAGTCCAAGATGCACATTTCTTAATTATCAGTATTCTTTTCCTGTACTAGTAGAATTTGCATAATTTCCCAGCAGAAAAATAGAGCAACATCAAGACAATAAATAAAAAACCTCACCAATTCATCACAGAACTGTTCATCCAGTTGCCAGAATTGTTCCTTTTCCTTAGCCAATGCAGACCCCAAGGAAGAGCAGATCATCCATTTAGATTCCAGAGAACCACATTGGCTCATGCTGGTCAAAGAGCTGGCCCTGCATGATGCCGTGAGCTCTTCATGGAGACAGTTTCAACAGAGAATGCCAACTGAGCCAGTCATCCAATAAATCTTTAAGCACTGAGCCCTGGAAGCACTGGTGCTCTTACAGGCCATGCTCTTGGCACCAGGGAGCTCTTGCAGCAGTGCTGGGACCAGGGGACACAGGGGACACAGGGGACACAGGGGACACAGTGCTTTGGAGGCTGAGACCTTACAGAGCAAAGACTTTCGCCATTTGTTTTTTAATAATATGGGAATGTGCAGCATGGGCAGCACATTGTTCAGGTCCAGGCAAGCCAGAGGTGCACTCAGCAGTGTCCTAGCAGCAGGAAAACAGGCAAGGGATTCACACAGAGTCCACTGCCTTCCTGGAGGGTTTGGTCCTCCAGCACACCTGGGGTGTGCAGCTCATCCTGCCCTGCCAGGAGATCCTGGGCCAGCCTCCATCTGCAGGGGCAGCTGGGCAGCCTGTGCCCTCCTCTGCCACTCTGAGTCTGCTGGGGACTATTGCAAATGGGAATTAGGAACCCAAACTACTGAAGTGCTTTAATCCAATTTCACTTCCTTGCTGTCCACTAAAGGGCAATGACATTAATGTGATTTTTAGCACTCCAGGTGGCCCAGCTGCCCGTGTGAAAACTAGAGAGCTATTTTGACCCTGTCTTGTCTACATTTGTGAATGGTTCAAACACTTGCCATCCTGGCACCATGTAACTCAAAAAGCCACTATCCCAAGTGATATATTTGAAGAGAGACCATTCTCCTGCTGTACTGTATCAAGGGAATGACAGGTTCTTGTGGTGTACATCAGCAGGAAGATGACACTCTACTTTTGTGTTTTAAGGGCTCCAAGATATATTGTGGAAAGTGCTGCCTGATTCCTGGGACCCAGAGGCAGGCACAAGGTGTTATTGTCAAAATAAAATAGATAAACCAGGGCAGATCTTGAATCTGACTATCCTGTGATGACAGCAACAGGCAGGGGGTCACAGAGGCATTTTCTTGTGGCACATTGGGATGTTTCCTCATCAATTTAATCAATCCAGTCCAAAAGTGTGTTCCTAAAGCTATCAGTTCAGAATTCACCTTTTGCTTAAATTTTATTATGTGCTTCACTCCCCTGGACTTCCAGTGGATTTGCACATGTTTAATTTTAAGCACCTGCTTTGCTGTCATGCTAGCCGGGGGTGGTAATGTGGATTTTATAAGGCTGACCTTAGCTCTATATGGTCAGGAGAAAAACAGAATAGGGAAATAATTCAGCAAAGATCAGAAAAAATATGTGAAGAACATGTGAAGAAAGGACACAATTGCCCACTCACTGTTTCTTTATACATCCCCTGGCAGCAGAGGAGCTAATTCCAGCACAGGTTGAGCAAGAGGCATGGAGCTGTAGGGGCTCCACCAGCCCTCAGCAGCAGGTGAAGCAGAGCCGGTGACAAAGCACAGAGGGAGTCACGAACCTCTGCAAGGCCCAGATGTGCTTGTGAAACAGGTGACCCCAATGCAAAGTACTGGCTTTAAACTAGGAAAAATAGGGGAAAAAAAAATCTAAGATTTCTTAGAGGCCCAATTGTAGGGCAACCCCAAATTCCCAAAGTCAGATTTCCCATTTCAGAGCACCAGGGCAGGTTTATCACCCAGCCAAGAGACACAAGAGTGCTGCCCAGAGCAGGAAGTCCCTGTTCCTAATTCCATCAGTGATTTACTGGCTCAGGTTCCATCTCTGCAGATTTAAAGCCTCACACTGGCTCCTAAGGCTATGCTGTATAAAATTTGATTGTTACATTCAACGGCCTGTAATAAATTAAATGAACTATCAGTAATAAGTTCACAGGCAACACAATCTTTTTTCAGTCAAGTATACTTCCTTAAAACATACCAGCAGCATCAAATGTAACTAGATTTAATTTCATGCTGAAGAGTCTGTGAATATTCATTTTAAAATATTCACGAAGAGCCTAATTCTAATTTGTGTGATGTTTCTGCTAATACCAATACCCATTAAAAAGCCTTAAGAATATTAACAGGGAATTCTTATGGAAATGCACTGGAGTTTTTATGTTTTGAATTACCATTACAGGCTTTTTGGTTTAAGTCCTGTTAAACAGATTTCATTATTAACAAGAATATGTGCAAATTAAAACAAACCCATTAAAATCTAAAATTCCATGCTAAAAAGATTAGGGACATTTGAGTTATACTTTTTCTGAAGGAATAAATGTAATAAAAAGTGATAGGGAGTAAAACCCAATACTCACAAGATCGACAGTGGCTAGACAGTGGTGAAAAGTTCCTGACATTCTTCAGAATAACCTGTTTCACACAAGGAATCACTTTCCTTGTCTTTTTCTGCTCGCCATCACAAAGACATCATATTTATAAAGCCTTTGTCACAGATCTGGTTGGAATGAGATAGGCTTTAAGGTTGCTTCCAGCACAAACCATTTCATGATTCTCTGATCATCCCCCTGGCTCCAAGGTGCAGGCAGGGGTGGGATGGGTCAGGGAGGAGATACATGGTCCTGTCATGCCTTAACCCCAGCCAGAAACCAAGGACCATGCAGCTGCTCTCTCACTGCCTCCTCCATGGGATGGGGAGGAGAATCGGGGGGAAAAGGTAAAATTTTTAATTGAGATAAGAAGAGGTTAATATTTGGAGAAAAGGAAAATAAAATAGTAGAAATACTACTAATAATAATTATTATTGTAATTAAAAGGAGAGAAAGAAAGATAAATCCAAGAGAAACAAGTGATTCTCAATACATCTGCTGCCTGATGCTCAACCCCTCCCCAGCAGCATCAGTGTCTCCCAGGCAGCTCCCCCCAGTCCCTCTGCAGGCCATGACACTCCATGGTGTGGAACAGCCTCTGTCCAACCTGGCTCAGCTGTCCTGGCCACGCTCCCTCCTGGCTTCTTGTGCATCTTCTCATGGCAGAGCACGAGACACTGAAAAGTCCTTGATTTAGGGGAAGCACAGCTCAGCAGCAACAAAAACATCAGTGTGCCATGGGCACTGTTCTCACCCTGAACCCAAAATACAGCACTGTACCAGCCACTAAGAGGAAAAATGAATTCTGTGCCAGCCAAAAGCAGGACAAGTCCTCACAGCAGCTGGGTTGAGCAGGCCTGGAGACCTCAGACCTGCTCACCAAGGGCTGTGGTCCTGCTGACTCTGATCCCTACCTGCCTAAAACCAGGCTGCTGAGGATGGCAGTGAAAGTGGTGATTTGAGCTTAAACCATGATCCAGCCCAGAGCTGGGTCTCTGGCAGACATCTAGGAGGCTTGGTTTGGTGCTCTGTGCAGGGCTGGCCTTCCCCTGAACAGCCTGTCCGAGGTGGGGCTCACTGCACACCCTGCAGGGAGCTGGGCTCCCTGGAGGGATGGCCAGCACTGCAGACACAGATAATAGTGTGCTCCTAAAGCTATCACTTCACAGATACGGACCCAGGGGCACTGAAAGCACTGCACACAGAAGGAGGCACTGCAAATTACACTTTTCCTTCTGTTGCTTTGACTCCCAGCTGCTGTATTGATCCCCTCAGCTTCTAAATAACCCTCCATTCAATATAATCATCAATGAAAAGTCTGCTACTCTCATAAATCACATGAATATTTACACAGCCTTGTGGAAAATGCATCTTGTCACCTCTCAGGTGCTTTATATCCCTGTTCCCTGCCTGGTTACTCCTTTTCCTCTCTTCACCTGTCACTGGTGGGGCTGGGGGAGCTGCTGACCCTTTCCTTGGCTCCAGCCAGATGCAGCAAATTATCTGTGCTAAAACTCTCTTCTGCCAAGCTGCCAAATCTTTTGCATTAATCCTGAAAATTACAATTAATGAGTGCTAAGAGGATCTTCCCACCTCTGTGTATGGCTCTATTCAGTTGGAATGATCCCTCCTGCTCTGCCAGCATCCAAAGCCTCTTTGGGTGACAGCTTTTGGCCCTGGGGCAGGGCAGTGCACTCAGGAAAGGGGAGGGGGCTGGTGGCCTCTTCTGGCTTGATACCCTGTGACAAGGATGTTCTACATTGAGGACGGGAGAGACCTGAGTTAATAAGAGCCCATGGTGACCATGGATGCCCACCATGAAAAAGGTCATGTCAACAGTGTCAGGAGCATGAAGCCATCAGATATTGTGAGGTGTGCCACGAGGTGAGGGACAGGGCTGGAATCACAAATCACACTGCCTGGGTTCTCCAGCCACACTTGAGCTGGCTAATGTGGCAACTCCAAACAGCTTCACCAAGGCTCCAGCATTCAATTTCCCAAGCTGCTAACCTAGCTCTCGGAGGACTACCCAAAATCTAAAAATACAATACTTATAGTTATTAAGAACCAAGTCTGGTAATGTCATTGGCATGCAAATACATTTCTCTAGGTGTGAGTCAGGGATCTCAGTCAGGTCTGAATCAAATGATCCCCTGACCGTGCATGGTGAAATACCTGCAGTAATCTTTCAGATTTGAGATCTGTTCATATTTTTGAGCACAGACTGATTGCCATTCCTCCACAACAATCCTACCTCCACCTGAGCTGCTGAACGGTTCCAGGAAGTGCTCCTGTTCTTGATTTTTGCCCTGGCTGTACCAGCAAACACTTGATGGCGTTTAACCTTCAGCAAGCAGTAAGGAACTGATCCAGCAGCCCTGGCTCTGGTCGATTCACCACTCAGGGAAACTGAGGCATCTCCTAGAGCTGAATGGCTTGGTAAGCCTTGTGCTCCTGCTCACAAACCCCTTCACTGGCATTTCCTCTTCAGGACTATTTACCTTTTTCTCCCCTCTGTGTGTTCCCTTGACTCTAGTCTGAGTTTATCCAAACTGCTTCACCATGAATGGAACATTTGTGCATTTCCAGTGTTTCAGTCCCAGAAATAACCCTGCAGAAATCACTAGAATTACACTGGGGAAAAAGCAATGGATGTCACAGGAGAAATGAGGTTTATTTCTTTATTGCTTGAAGAGGGAATGTTAGATAACTAACTGCTTCCCTGAGTTAATTATTTCCACTGTCTTCAGTCAAATTATTTTCCATTTGAACTAGTAATGAATTTAACTTGTAATTACTAGGTTTAATCCATAAATAATGTATAATATATATTCAATATATATTATCCTCTGTCTTTGATATATATTAACCTCTATGAGGTTAAGCACTTTTCCTCTCACTTTTAAATGCTCTTTAAAATTAGAGGATGCAAACATAACCCAAAAATGAGAGCAGCCCCAGTATCTCTGCCCTGAGCAAATCCTGTTCTGGAGAGGTGTGTACCTGGAGGTGGATGGACACCTGGGTGGGACAGGGTTAACAGCATTAGCTGCTCAGGAGTGCACACCCTCATCCTATGCATGCACACCATTGCAAGCACTTAATGGACTTCTACTCTCAGCTGGGGACTAAAGCTGCTGTCACATAAAACTGTAACGATTTCAAGGCAAAGGGAGACATTTCCCAGTGGTTATTGCTGACATTAGAAACGTCAGCTCTGTCCACACATCACATCCAGCGCTGCACAGAGGCCAGGAGTGTCACAGCAGTGCTGGGCCACAGCTCTCAGCTGTGCCTGCACCCGTTCATCACTCATCCCACCTTAGTTTGGGAATGTCCACGCTGCCACGCGTTGTGGGATCCTCACACACCTACCTAGGTTACTTTAATTAATGGAACTAGATATGTCTTGTAGAGGTAATGGAGGTTTTGGTAGGAAGAGAAAAAATATGAGTCAATCAGTTGGTCTGAAAATGGTGAATAACACAACCAGAGCCCCCAGTTTGTTTGAGGCAGAGCTTGCTGGTGGCTTTAGGCACTGATGTGTTCCCATTACTGGGGTCACCTGTGGGGTCACCTGTGGATGGTGGGAGAGCTGAGGGATTATAGGGAAAAGCCAGGTGGAAATAGCAGTATTCTAAGAGGTTTCATTTGCAGGGACTTAAATACTAGATCTACATGGGAAACAGGTGACAGTGTACAACTAAAAGATGCTGGGTTTGGAAAGTTGCAGGAAAGACAGCAGCAGTATCTTACAAATACAAATATAGTGGGGGTGGTCTCAAAAAACCAAATTATAAACCAAATTTTGTGTGACTTTCTATGAAACAGTGAATGGGCCTTTGTGAGGTGGAGGTCCCAGATGTGCAGTGGCTTTCTGAGCATTGAGGACCAGGTGACAGCAGAAGGGACAGGAGGAAACACTGTCCATCTGAAACTGCTGTGTGCTGGGGAAGGGTGGGCAGAGGCTCCTGAGTACACAGACCACCATGGTGATGGGATCCAGGGTGACCACAAGGTGTGTGATGGATTTAACCCACCCTTGGATGCCAGAGGCCCTCTCAACGCTGTGCCCACCGCTTCCAAAGGGAAGGGAGTTGTTCCTAAGATCACCAGCCTTCTTTAGCTACTTCTGATTTGGGCTGTGGGTAATTCTTCCTCTGAGAGGGCAAAATTGACTCCCTCCTGTGAGCACATTAAAAAGGCATTTGTAGATGAAGATGATGCTGGGATAGTGGCACTAATAAAATCAGTGGAGAAACAGCATTTAGCAGCTGGGAGGGGAGGGAAACTTTTTTTCAGGAACACACAGGCTCCTGCTTTGATGTTGCATTCAAGCCAAAGCAAGGGCATGTTTTAAATTCCCAATAATTCAAGTTTCTTTTTAAGTTACCAAGCCTGGCTCAGCTCTTAAAGACAACAGATCTTGCTCCTGGGGTTGGCTTTCCTTGGCAATTGCAGCTCTGCTCAGAATACTATTTAAATACCAATTATTGTAATTCTCGGCAGAAATATTACAGGCATTCAGATTTTTTTCTTAACAGCCAAAGGGAGACATTTCCAGCATCTATCAAACCTCTTTTATTTGAATCCACATTAAAATCGCTTTCCAGAAGGACTGGGCAGTGGAGCATAATTTATCACCGTAGTTTAACCATTTGTCATGGCTGCCCTGTGCCAAGCCAACCTGTCTAGAGAAACCCTTGGGGAGCAGGAGGGGTGGCTGGAGGGAGCAAAGGATGCTGCAGCTGGAAAGTGTGGAGTGTGGATAGGTGGGGAGCAGTGGAAGCAATATTCCAGTCTTTCCTGCAAGCAGCAAATTCCCCATCTCCCACACTGTGGGGAGCACACACAAACTTCCCTCTGTTTTTATGGTGGAAGTGAGCAAGCAGGGTACACCTTGGGACTTGGCTGGCCACCAGCTGGCAGTGCCATCAGAACTCCTGCTGTGAGGATGGAGTCTGTCACCTGTGGGGACTCTTCCCACGAGGCCCTGGCAGCCTGCCTTAACCCAGCTGTGAGGGAAAAGAGACACTTGGTACCTTGTCTGTTGAGACCCTGGCTCTGACCAGCAGTTCCCAGGAAGGCAAATGGTTCTCCTGCTGCCAAGAGTCATCTTGCTGCCTGACAAGACTGCTCCAAAGCTGTCATTTTTATTTCCTTCAATAGCTGCCATCAAGTCAGGGCAATAGTCCTGGCATGAACACTGTGTCAGGAGTCCCGTGAGGAAAGTTTCAGTTGTTATTAACAGCCAGTACTATGAACTGAAAACTGGATGTTAGAGAAGTGTTGCTGTGTCATACAAAAAGGGATCCACTCGTGGCTCACTCCTCTGCCCAGCTGACTGGAGGGATGCTGCCCATGCAGGGCAGCAGAGGAGCTTGCCCTGCTCCCTGTGCCTGTGGAGCTGCTGCTTCCCCACCCTGGCACAGCTCTGCTTCCTGCCAGACACAGGGTGTGTGAGTCTGAGCTTCCCATCCTGCCCTCCTTCACTGCCTCCTCCCCCAGGCAGTTCCAGCCAGACAGTCGATCTCAACCAAATTTGGCAAAGGCAAATTTGTATGAATTTAAGTAGAAAGCTTGTACAAATTTGGGGGGGATTTGGATAATGGAAAGATCCCCAGAGGATCCCTGCACAGTGGCACCATGATCAGCCCAGGGGTGCCTGCTGTGCCTGGGGCCAGAGCTCGCCCTGCCCACCCTGCAGGGGCTGCCAGCCCCAAACAGCAGCAGGGAGCTTCCAGCTTTGCAAGGAGGGAAAAGGCCTTCCAGGCACAGAGGCAATAGCAAACTGTGAGGGAGGGCAGGGTACACAATTACCTGCTCCAGCAACAACTTGTTATTTTTACATGCCAAAGCAGTCAGAACTGCTGAATGGGAATCCTGCTCAGGTCCAAAACTACATCAGCAACCCCCTTTGTGCTGTCAGCACAGGGAGACTGGTGCCTGTGCCTCCAGCCACCTCCCAAGATAAGCAGAATCCATAGTTCAAGTCAAGGTAAAAGCTCTCTCTCTCCCTTCCTCTTGGTTCTTCAGCTGCACCCATTGTAAACGGAGCACAGCTGTGGTGCTGGGCCTCAGACTGTGTAGGAGCTACAGCAAAGTGCTTAATGTATTCTTAGCTTTTAAAATACTATTCATCAGCTGCAATCAAAGAAGAGAGCCAGCATCATGTTGCCAGCTGAATTAATCACAGCTCCCCCATTGCCCCTCCACACAGGCAGCCACATTGTGCACAGCACTGGTGGTCCCCAGACCACGGCTTAGCAGGCACTGCAAAAGGCCAAGGTGGCAAATGTAAATCCTGGCTGCTCTTAATCATGCTCCTAATGACCATGTCATCAATCATATGTGTTCTCAAGTGCTCAGCAACCACAGCCCAAAGGTATATTTTTCAAAGAATTCAATTCAGTGAGGTCTCTCAAAAGTTGGGTCACCATTATTCCCACTCACGTGGCAGGAGGGTTTCTTCTGACTTTCTGGCACTGACAGTCTCAGCATCTCCCTCACAAGCGTGACTGCAATGAGTAAAGTCAATAAAATTTATGCAACAAAAAATTTCACTGACCTTTAGAAGAAAACAAGAAAAACAAAACACATCAATAGAACAGATTGGGAAAAACACACTGTTTCTGCCATTTCCCTAATCGTGGTATTTTTCACTGGAGACATGGTCAAAACACTTCAAAAATTCAAGATTTCAAGCTTCCTGAAATTGTTGGAACATTGAGAACTAGTGAGAATTTTAGTGGTTACAGATTTCTCCTACAGATCTCCAAAGGACTTGAAACCTTCTGGCTATGGACACATAGTCCAGAGATCCTCGTGTGAAACAACCCACACGCAGTGCTAAACAGCCTGAGTTCCCAGAAATGCTACAGAATGAGCCACATGCGAGTCACCAAACCAAGTCACTCCTCTGGCTGGCTGCTGTCACCAGCTGGTGGGGTGGGCACAGGGTTTGCATCGGGCCCTGCTGCAAAGCTGACTGGAAGCCCATCCTTGGCTCTCCTGCATGCCAGGGGTGCAGTGCTGTGGCAGTGATTGCACTGATTGCATTTCCCAGTCTGACCTGTCTGATGCCATGGGAGCAGCTGATGGGAGCCTTAACACTTCCAGGAGAGTTCAAGACGATTTTACGGAAGCATGCCTTGGGGAAATTGAAATGTCAAGCATAATTTGGCACTTGAAACATGAAGGGGAGAGACTTTGCATTTGTTTTCATCTGCATCTTCCCCTCCTCTGAACTGTACATGCTCCATTTCCTGCTCTTCCCTAAGCTTTCATTAGGCAGTGCTGAAATCTGCTGGATTTGAGGAATCTCTGAGGATAAACAAGTATCTGGCATTAACCTGCTCTGTAAAAGTCAAATTGACATGTCTCACTATTCTTCCATTCTTGTTAGGGAAACTAGTCCAAATCAAGCTTTTCCCCTGTTATCTTTTTTTTCCTATCCATTCATTTGATCTTTCATGTAAGACTTGAGGATTACTGCTCACTAGTCCAATTCTTAATAGATAGGGATTCACTTGAAAAAAAAAATAAATAGGCTTTTGATCTGAGTTTCAATCTCAGACCTGGTCTCTGGGGCCACAGACATCAGGGGCTGAGCAGGCAGCAGGCAGGCACGGGGCAGCTGGAAAGGCTGGGAAACAGGAGAGCTTGCTCCTCCCTAAAATAGAAGCTCCCTGATAGCTGTCAGCATGAGAAGGAACAACAGGAGCTGGCAAGCAGGCCTCTGCCAGGTGCAGCTCCTGGGAGTGCTGATAATGTGTTCTTGGGAGATAAGTTTTTATTTCTCCCCCTCAGATCAGTAATTTCTGGTGAGAGAGAGCACAGAGCCCCACAACACTCCAAATCTTTCCTACAAGGATTTTCCATGAGGCAATGCTCGTTTGCTGTATGGGGAATTTCTTGCACCAGTTTTGTAAATTTAACAGAAGCTCATTTTTAGAGAAAAGTCAAAAGAGCTTTCCATACTGTAGAAACATATACTACTGGAGTAAATTCCTTAAAGATATTCTCAAGGCACAGCCATTATGAGATGTAACTTAGCCTAAGAAACAGAGAGTCACACCAATATAAGACATTTCAGCTTTTTTTAAAAAAATGTTTAGATCCACTTGAAACATGGGTTTAGTTTAGAGGAGTTGGGACTGTCATTTTTCAAGCAATTTTTGTTCAAAATTTTTTACCTGAGGATAAAAGGAGCTTCTAATAATTCCCTATAAAGTAAAAAAATCCCTTTACTACAAGACTTGCAAGTGACCTGAAGTGACCAACACCATTTCCATCTTTGAGAAGGAGCTGCAAGGTGCAGCAACTTTATTGTGAAACTCTGACTGAGTTTTGACTAGTAAAAAATGGCAGCACAATCAGCAAAATTTTCCTTTTAGCTCTACGGGACAATTTTAGGAAAAACCACCTAAACACCCCCCGAAAACCTCTTCAGGAGCACCTGAGCAGATTTCTCACCTGAGGTGCTTGCTCCATCAAATGACCCATGGTTTTGCATGGCTCCAGCTGCAGGGGTGGATTATTTTGGGGCTACCCTTTGCAGAGTCTTTACACTGATGACCAGTTTGTCAGTGAAAGGAGATTGCATTTGAAACAAGCCCCATTGATTTTCCATCACCATTTCACTCCCTGCCACCAGAATGAATTCAGGGCAAGTGAACCCAGGGCTGCTCAGTCCTGCCTGGGCAGGGGAATGAGGCACAGCCTTTACTCACCTGTGCCAGGGCTCTCCTTCAGGCTTGCTGGCAGCTGCCATGGAAATCACAGGTTTAGGGTGGTGCAAACCAGGCTGAAACCCCAAACCTGGGTTTCATACATCACACTGCCACAGACCTGCTTGGCAGCAGCTCAGAGCAGCACTGAGCTTTTGTCTAAGTCAGAGGATCCCAGAATGGTTTG
>WEZZ01002267.1:2500-25224 GCA_013400585.1 Chloropsis cyanopogon | reverse complement strand
ACCAAGACAAAGCTAAGCAACTTTTATGGTGAGTGGCCAAGTTTCTTCCTTGTAATTCTCTTCAGATACAAAAGACTTGGTGGTATAAAATCTCCTTGGCAGGCAGTGAGTGGCCTCCTTTTACCACGTCATAGACGCTTCACACATTCCTGCATGAAGGAACACCCTTGCTTTTCATGGCTGCATGCCAAAGCAGTAACTGTAGCTCTTTCCTATGCTTAAAATCTTCCCAGTTCAAATTACAAAGTCCTTCCAACAGGCATTGACTGGAAGTCAGTTTTTGATACGAGGCAGTGTTCTCTTCTGAGATTGCAGTACCAGTTGCTTTGGTAAATGTATATGCTGAGGTGAAACACCACCTTGCTGTTACCAGGTCAGGCACACAGATTGTGCCCTTAGCTTTACTTCTGTATGCTACATTACTTCTGTATGTGTCATTACAACAAGTTGTTGGGTGTAGAATTTGAGCAGTGCATGTAGCCAAGGGAGTTAAACATAAACTTTACGAGTTTAGAAATTCTATAGAAGATAAAATTTCAGTTAGATATAAGCTTTACTAGGGTTAATTAAAAGGTAGGCCTTGATGAAGTTAAGAGTTAGTAGTTAACTAATAATTGATTGCTTGTCAACATAATGTTTAGTCAGCTGGGTTTATAATGAAGAATATAGAAGCTGATGAATGGATCATAGAAACTTAAGACAATGGTAGGCCTCTTCTGTTCTGTTCTTCTGAAACCAATTTAAAACAAGGAATGGGAGTTCTACCAAGAGATCATTTATATTCATTTATTATGCTTGCATTGAAAAGGTAGAAAGGTCAAAATGAGGAAGACTTCATTTACTTCATCATTTTTGGACCCCTCCCCATGAAAAGGACCACCGACCCATTTCAAAGAGCAAACTACGCATGCTTAATAGCTTTTGAACTAATTAACATATGAAGCGGGAATGGGATGTGCTAAAATTATGAATATGTATTTGTATTTTGGATATTTAATACTTGTATGGATAAAAAGACTCTGTAATTGCTTGCAAATCACGGTATGTAGCCAGGAGCTAGCCTGCCTACCGTCCAACATCGTAAATAAACATACACTTTCTAACTTTAAACTGTTAGAGAGTTTTTGTCCGTCGAAGTCAGATATTGGTACTAGATCAATATCCCTATTTTTTTTTAATAAATCAGGAGGAGCCACCAGTGCTGATCAGAAAAGGCTTGAATTCTGCTTTCTCTGTGTCCTGGCATGTCAGCACCACTTGGTGGTGTCTAAAGGGAGCATTATGACTGAGGCCATCTGGCTGGATTTCTTAAATACTTCTGAATAACAACCCTGCATAACCTTGGCTCCAAGTAGAGTGGTCCTATAAAAATCTGCATAGGAAGAGTTACACTTCTGCTTAAACATCAGGGAGTCTGCACACGAGAATACAGAAGTGCATTCCTCTATCTTCTGCAAAGACAGAGGGATGCTGGCAACAAGTGAGGAAATGATAGCAGATAATGAAGCTGGGGGATATGAAGAAGTCCTGTGCAAGTGGAAAGCCCTTGTAACTTTCTCATGATTTTGACTGTACCAAACTGGCATCTCTGAAGAGCAGAGATGCTCTGCAGATGCCCCTGCAGAGCTGAGTGCTAGTGAGTGCTACTGTATGGCATTAGTGCTGCCTTAATGCCAGCAGGCTGGGATATAAAGGAAAAATACATACACAGAACAAGATCAGAGCGGCTGATGCTGAGTCACAGCAAAGCTCAGCAACACTGAAATGCTTAACCTGGGAAGAAATTCTTGGAGCTTTTACTAGATTCAATGTTTTGTTCCTGCAAGAAGCCAGCTAAGAAAAGGCAATTTAGTGTCTTGAAGGAAAAGCAGGCACAGAGTCAATCTTGGGTCAGAAGAAAAAAAAGGCACTAGTGTGGAGCCAAATCAGCATATTCAGTAAAGTTTTCCAATATGTGAAGCAGAGGGAAAACAGTCTGATAAACATCTACTGTTGCAGCTGGCAGATGCATTAAAACTCACTTTCATTCTACAAAGGGAAACAGAGCCACTGCTTGGTGACTGGCTTACTGGATTTTTTTGCCTCTAGCTTTGCACACAAAATCAACTGAAGTGTGGAAAAGGACCTGAGTACAGGAAAGTGAGCCAATACAGTCAGCACAGAATAAATAATGCAGTGGTGGCAATAACAGAACTTTTTCTGGAGAGAATGTATTTATGACAAATGTAATTTCCTATTTCAGTAAAGGCAAGTTAGTCTGTAGAAAGATTGTGTGAACTTCCCAGCTCTCAATTACATATTCACACATTTGTAAAGTTCCAGAAACACTTTATTTAAAAATGGAGTTGTAAATGCATATAACAAAATAACATACATAATAAATGTAACAAAAATAAATAAGGAGAACATGTCCATACAAAATAATAACATAGTAATGCAAAATGCTTATTACACAACATAAAGGTAAAAATGCCTGAAATAACACAAACAGAATCTCGTATGAAGAGCCTGCACCTTTAATCCTTCCTAGCCATTTCCTACTTTCAACTTGAATCTGCAGAAAAATTATGTTCCCAAGCATTAAACAAAAGAAGGAATTATGGTGATGGTTTGGTACACTCAGTTTTCAACACTTAGCTCTAGTTTCCATCTATTTTTGCCCTTCTGCACCTTCAAAAAGTTCTCCTGTAGCCTCTGTAAACTAATGTCATTCAGGCTCCCACAGTTAGCTGGAGTAGAGCATATTGAGTCATACATGAAGACTGTTTGCTTTTAATTTTTTTAAAGAAAATATGAAATCCATTATACAACAGATTAGTGGTTTTGTTTTTACATCTCTACAAAAAAAGTTTTTGCATCTTTATTAACTGGTCCAACTTTTACTGATTTCTGAAAGCCTGTACAATTCAAAAGCGTACAGAAAGTAGGTTTTTTAAAAACAAATCTCATATAGGATTATTGCTGAAATATTAAAGACCATTTCATAAAAGCTGCAAAACTGTATCTTTAACCTTAATATATAGAGACTGATGCAAACATAAGAAAATTCCAGTCTATTAGTTACATTTAACAGAAAAACATTCCTCCAAATTACAGTGTTCTGGAAATACAAAGTAATTTACCTTAATTTTTTTTCATTATTTCCAAATGTTAAGTTACTGGGACAACTGATAAGGAAAATAGGCTTATATAGGAAACTTTAAATAGACTTGCTTTTCAGTGGTATAAGCAAAATGTCCATGTTAGCAGTCGTCGTCCAGAATCCTTTTAAATATGTAAGACAGGGACAGCTTTACTAGCAAGACTACAGGAAAATATACAGAAGCAAATAAAATAATTTGCTTGGGAGTGCATCTATTGATCAAGCAAATCATGACAACTCTATTTCCCAGTTTCCTAAAGAAAATTTTACATCTCATGATCATTCCAAATAAACAGTAATTTCTTCTGTAAGCTTACATTGCATTTGGATTGGTGAGAGCCCATTTGCCTCAATATGCTTTAATATGTCCCACATTGCTATACGTTCAAATTTATTTCCTAGTTAGTTTCAACAACGATTTGGACAGAAATGAGACATGAAATACTTCTACTTTCTTTAACATCAAAAAGACTTTTGAAGAAGATCAAAAAGTGCCAAATAGTCTTTTCAGAAAGTGGATTAAAACACAGTAATGATAATACAAGGACAGTATTATCAGTTTTCTATGTACACCAAAACACTGCTTGCTGTTCAACGATATCGATATGTTCACCTACCACTCCCAGCAAATCTTAGTGCAAACATAATATGTGAACTTATTTGTAAACCCCAAGACAATTTACGCAGCAACAAGGTTACATAAACCACAGAACTGTTTGAAATTTTCCAGTACATAAGAATGAATGCTTTTTGAAATCTGTCTTACTTTTGCAGTAATGTGTCATTGTAGTCAAAGATAATGTTTCCTATATAAATCATCTAATTCAGAATCAAACGTAACTGTTCAACAGTTCTGTACAAGCTTTAGAGGAGGAAGTCTGTTTATCAGAGCAGCTTGGCAAAGAGATTTGGGGTTTTCAGTAAATGTTAGACTGCTTGCATGGCTTTTAAAAAGAAATAAATCTATTAAGGGAAAACTGCTGATATAATAATTCTTTTGCAAAGCACACAATCACAAAGGGCAAACCTGCCACAATCTGCTTTCCTACACTGGTATCTATGCATATCTTTATGATTTGAAAAGGATTTGTGTGACAATCAAAGCATCACAATTAAAGAAAACTGGTTTAATAAAACAACTGCTGTTTGACCAAGCCTTCTTTTTTAATTATAAAAACAAACATAATAAGTTTTCCTTGATTTCTAAACATTCCACATGAAAGGTTTTTGTATCAAACACTGAGATGTCACTCACGCAGGGTGGCATCTTCTTCTTCCCCATCTGGGTTAAATCTGTTGAAATGTATGCTGAAATCTGCCTCGGATTCAGCATTTTCCAATTCAGCTGCCACAGGGCCGGTGGTGGCACGAGCAGCCCGAGCCTCGGGCTGGCAGTTTGGCTGCGCTGGCGGGCGGGGGCCTTGGGAAACAGGGCTGGACTTCGGCTTCGGCTGAGCTGCTAAGATGGGGCTGGCGAATCCCAAGTTGCTCAGAGCATCCAGGGTACCATCCGGGTCAATCATGGCATTAATTGCTAAGCAATTAAGAAGAGATGAGAAGGATAGGGAAGAAGGCATAAAAAAATATGATTTTCTGTTACTATAAAAATATGGAAATCCTTATCTCACGCTTTTATTTTTATGATGACAGATGTGAGTTTTTATGTGTGTTGCCCATGACAAAGAAATGGTGTATCCAACACAGATATAAACTGATACATATATTCAAGAGCAGTTACATATATTTAAACTTTAGATGAAAGGAAACTGCACAAACTAAACACAAACTGACGTGTGGGCAGGAAACACAGATGATAAACCATCTATGATTAGCTTACAGGGACAGAAGGATGGTTTTAATTTAAGTGGCTTTTCCCCCTGATGTTACCATCATATTATACTGTGTTACACCCCACAATAGCCCTAGTTGCTGATTCCATGATTAAATGAAATTTGTATAAAAGAGCAGTCATTTATCCACACAGTGAGGGCAAACTGAAGTACCTAGTACCATTTCATTTTATTATACTATTAACATATTTGTCACATTTAACAGAACTTCTCTTTTTTGTTTCCAAATATGTACTAACATTTATTACTGATTTGTTTCTAAAGGTGGTTAATGACTCCTCCTGAAACATTCTTTTAAAAAAAATTATTTGCTCAAATCTGAATACTAAAAATAACAAATATAGGAAATTTACAACCAACATAATGATGATAAGCATGGACCACTAATCCCATATAAAAACATATGATCACTCTTCTGCTTTTAAAAAAATCAACCACGTTTGTTTATCAAATGTATCAGCAGTTACATGATAATAATGTACATAACTGATGCTGTGAATATATTTTAATAAATCACAGTACCTTTGTTTCATGTTATATATAAACACATATAGATGCCTATTAAAAAAATTAAGCAAGCAACCACAGAAGAGAAAAGTGAAAAAAGATCTGTACCTTGCAGCTGCTTCTCAACTCGTTTCAGTTCCTGTAAGATTGATGATATTTCCTAGAAAAGAAACAACCATTCATTCAACTCATTATCATGGAATAAGCTTTAAGTCCAGCTTTTAACCCAGCACTGCCACTGTAGCTCTTATACCACTAAACCATCACTCAGTGCCAGATCCAGGTTCTCCCTAAACACCTCCAGGGATGGTGACCCCACCACCCCCTGGGTGATCTGTTCCTGACCTGACCGCTCTAACAATGAAAAATATTTTTCTATCAATCTAATCTGAATCTTCACTATCTCAGCTTAAGGCCATGAAGGAAAAATAAAGGATATTTCCAGTATGGAAAAAGAGATTTAAACTACCTCTCAGGAGTGAACAAACCACCTCCCAAACCTGTCCAATTTGGATTGTCCCTCCTGGCATCAAGAACATCCCTGCTGGTGGTGGCTGGTGCTGGAGGCTGGAGAGCCATGTCCTACTCAGAGAGCTAGAGCCCTCTGCACTGACTGCCTGCTACCACCCCCGCGGTCTCTTTCTGGCCCTTGCTCATCTGCCTGTGCCACCTCTGCTCAAGCACAGACTTACAGACACCACAGCTCTGCAGAGATCAGGCAAAGTAACAGCAGATCTTGGAAGGGAAGTTACAGGATAAACTCAGTATTAAATGGAACAGAGTCATTTATAAAGTTGTAGAGGTGTGAGCCAGACAGTGAGATGGTCTGCACCCACTGGCCCTTGTGCCCATGAGACCCTGCACAGCACCCCAGTGCTGGGGCCTCAGCACCCCAGCTTACAGGCTTTTCTCCATCGTGCTGCACTACTTGCTAACACAGCCACAGCCACAGCAATGCACTCAGAAACACAGCAGTCATTAAATGTACCACATCTTAAGCTGTAGGATCACAGAATATCCTGAGCTGCAAGGGGCCCACAAGGATCATTGAGTCCAACTCCTGCACAGGACACCCCAAGAATCACACCCTGTGCCTGAGAGCATTTTCCAAAGGGTTCTTGAACTCTGGTGCTGTGACCACTTCCCAGAGTAATTTCCCTGGTTATAGAATTAGCATATTTATATTAGTATAAATACGTAAATCCTACAGTTGAAGGATCCTACACAGAAGAATGATGTTAACCGAGCTGCTGAGAAAAGCTGAAGAGCTGTCAGTAGGTATTCTAAAGCTGAGAATTTTCAAAGGCACTGATTTCAGAAAACCATTAATCCATTTCAGAAAGCTGTGCTGTACGAAGTAGCTTGATTTTCATGGGTGGCAAAGGATTGATTATCTTTATGAAGTCATTATCTTTAAGCAGATTTCACATCTGAGCTGGGCATAAATGTTCCGAGGACAAAACAAACATCATTTACAACTGTCTTTTCTTAACTTTTAGTGTTCTGTGGTAAAAAAAAAGGCACTGCATTTGAACAAAAAATTGCTCTGAAAACTAAGCAGAAACTTGAAAATCAGTGCATATACAAAAAAACCCTGAACAATCCATAAACTTTCAGGTAGTGTGAGATGCTTTAACAGATTAAAAAAAAAATATCAGTAAAATGGTGAATTTAGGAATAAATATACAACTAACCTTTTTCTTTTTTAAAGAGTACCTTAACCCTCTCTATTTAGGGCATTTAGAATATAAACCACTAAATTTGGATCTTATTCTGGAGAGGGATAAGAGAAGCTCCTTATATTATAATAGTTCTAAAATTAGAAACTTTCATATGGAACTTGCTTAATTAAATTCTTGAAAAACCTAACAAAAACTATCAGCAAATCTATTAAATTATAATACTGAGTTACTAAGGTTTGCTCTTGATAAATACACCATTCTGGAGAAATTACAGGCCAAGTCTTTTATACTTCCAGGAAAAATCAATCCAGAGGATTTACTAACTGATGATGAGCTAACAGAGAAGTTCTAGCCTGTTCAATGCTCGAGGAAATGTATTCACATTTGAGCAAGTTTTCTCTCCCAAAAAACAAACTGCCTCTGTAAACAGATAATTTTAACAGTAGACTCTGCAGATGGATAATGTAGCTTGGCTCTGCCTGCTGCCTCATGCAAAGATGTTTTTCAAACCCTATGCTCTGTGTTTAGAAGCAGAGGAGAAGTGCACTGAGACACAATGTGTGGTCACACTGTCACACAGTCTGGTCTTGAAATGGCCTGAATTAGGCCACGAACCATAGCTGATTTATGGAACTAGGCTATTACATAAAACAGCTGGAGTGCTAGTGGGCAACCTACCACTACCACTTTCAGACAAAATCAAAAGGATTATTTTTCATTGAAAAGTCCTTTTACCACAATGTGTCTATGGATTATTTTCATCACATGCATTAAAACACAACAATTTCTCTAAATAGTAATAGCATTACTAGTGTTAAGTATTACATATTAAGTGTTAATGATTAGTAGGTAGTTTTTAGATGGTAAACCAAGTTCATTCAAAAGCAATCTAACATTAAAACTAATGGTTGTTACCATTTGTTAAGCAAACATACTGATGGTTTATGTATAGTCTGAATCCCTTTTACTGCATTCTTTATCTGAAAATTTCCCCTGAACAATTACTTGTAATGAGACAGTAAGTCTTAGTAATTATTGAAAATTAGGTTTATTCTTGAAACATACTTAGTGTCTAAATAAGGGATTTTAAAGATTTTTTCCCCTTATGTCACTGAAAACACCACATTCCTCTACTGATTACTTAGGCATGAGATGAGTACCATAATCAGTCCCAGGAAAGGTAGATATTCATACCATGCTTGATGTTTTCACAATAGGAACTTCACTTTCAGCTCGTAACTTGTTCTCAATTTCTTCCCAATTTCTGTCTTTGTCCTTAAATAATATTCTAGAAGAAAGAAATCCAACAGTATGTTTAAAATAGAAAAAAGCCCCACAAAATAATCTGCAAGATGAAATAACATGATGGAAGAAAACAGCATAAGGAGTACTAATAAAAATTTTAAAAACTGAAACCTGGCAGAATCTAACCATACAATTTAAATTTCCAGGGAAGCACACAGGTTTTCAGCAAAATCATTATTATTGACATTAAAATGGCAGTTCTGTAGCTAAATACTTGTTTATGATATATATATAGACACAGCTGGTCCTTTCCTCCAGCACTGACACATTTTTTTAATTTTACTGTAGTGAGAAAATTCCCCATCAATACTGCATTTTACAATAATAGCAAAATATAAAAGAATTCAAGTTTTACATTTGTATTTTATATTATAAAAAAGAAAACACTTTAGGAATAAAAAAATTAATTTTTCTAGCAAAACTTTTCATTTAATAGTCTCAATGTGTACATTTTATATATACATGTTCTAGTAGTATGAGTATCACTCGTATTACATGTTTAAAGAAGTCACTTCTAATTGTAAAACCCCAAAGCATACTGGGAGATTCCCATTTTTTATGTTTTGATTCCCTGCTTGATAAAATTTTTGTTTTCATTGTCATATAATAAGCATAATTTAAACTTTCTCCATTGGTGCAACTGGAAGAGAAAAGGAAAAAAAAAAGCAATGCACAGATATTTAAGGTCTGTGAAGTGACACCATGATGACACAGAATCCACTTCTTCTCTAATTGGTATTTAAAAGTTCAAAAATAGCTGCAGTAAAACTGCTAAGCAAAGAAACCACACAATTTCAAATAATGGTCAAAGAGCAGTATATTTAAAAGAAGCTACTACTGTAACTAGGTCTCTGAGGAAATAATTTTTAAGTCAGAAGTTGAATACAGTGCATGCCACAAAGACTAAGAATTTGAAAGAAAGCTGTGAGCCTTAGTGCTGCATTTCTGTTCACCCTTCTTCGGTTATGTACATCCTATGGGGAATTTAATTCTCCATTATTATCCTGTCAAGAATATCTAATTTTGCAAAATATGTACCCTGCTTATTTTATCAGTACACAGATGTCTGTAACAGACAACTCATTCAGAAGCTGCTTTAACTCTTCTGTCTTTGAGGTCTTCACTCACTGCTGCTTTGGAAGGTATTTGTGTCAGAGGTTTCACTGAGAGGAAGTGCTGCTCTGATGACACAACGCCATGGGACATTGTAACTACTCTGGTCAGAAATTTTAACTGGCTTAATTCCAGAAAGAGGAATAGCAGCACACCAGTTGGCTGAACTCAGGTATGTCAAAACAAAGCTAATGTAAAAATCTGTAATAGGTACTCTCTCAAAACAATATTAAAAGTAGTGCTGTTTTTCTGATTCAAAATATTAATGAAATTACGAACAACATGGTACTATTCTAACCCCTTCTGAGGAAAAGAAAGTTTTGAACACAGCCCTGGGGAATATGCTAAATAATTCCTTATAATGGAAGTTTATTGCATTTTTATGGAAAAAAGCAATTCCCCCTTAAGTATGTATAAAATATTTGTAGGTATGCTTGTATTTATATCATAAATGATCACATTTTTATTACATTCATTAGTAGCTGACTTGCCTTTTAAGATCAGCAAATTAATCAGAAATGTGTAAGACTCCTAATTTAATGTCACCTGTTAATCACCAGTAAAACCAACACAAAAAAATTCCTTAGAATAGGATAATTAAAATGAGTTACAGGCTTATAAATAATTGATTCTTCACTTGGTGATACTCTTCCTACTAGAAATAGCAGGACTAGAAATGGCAGTTAAGCTACAGTTTTAACCAATTTATATAGATTATAATTTTTCTTCTTGATCTTTATGGTCAAATCTTTTTTTGGTATTCCCATGAGAATACAATCTTCAGATATTTTAGTGTTTTGCTGCTTTTATTGGTTACATCACCCTATAATGACAGGAATTTTTGTTGTTTAATCTGTCACTCATCTAATATTCCAATATCTGATACTTCCTAAACAAACCAATCAATTACAGACCTAATATTTTCTCACATTAAGAAAATTATGCATTAAGTTCATCCAAAAGACTTCCTTATTTTTAATGTTCTCCATTTTTAAGTTATTAACTGCATAAAGACATGAACAGGAACATATGAAATATACAAACCTGAACTTTGTATTAAGAATTTTCTTTTATTCTTGTCAACCAAAGTGGTGACCAACTAACTGGTTGTGCACTCACATATTCAAGTTAAATGGAACTATCAGTAGAGCAATATGTTACCATTTTTGACATGTCTACACTTTCTTAGCTACTATGACATCTTATGAAGGAATCTAACTATTTAAAGAGGAATTTTCAATTAAAAATGAGAGGTGCCTACAGCTGTTGTTTTAGAAGTCAATAAGGGATCACATTGTCTCCAGAGCAAGTTGTTTTTCACAAGGATTTACTGAAACAGCTCTCCTCTGTCCAGTTTGTTTTTTCTTCCTAAAATGCAAAATCCCTACAACAACTTGGCAAACCTACAGGGCCCAATTTTAGAGTTCAGCAACATTTTAACTTTATCTTTTAAGGAAGAGAGTTTTACAAGACTTGCACAGAGGTTGTGTAGATTTTCCACAGTATTGCGTATGTTGGAACAGCTCCTCTGCTAGATGTTGTTCTGTTCATGTAAACTTTCCTGATATTCCTCTTCACATAAAGTGAAATAAACAGAAGGTATAATGGAAAAAGTATTCATTCCAAATCCTTCTGAATGCTAAAAATGCCATAGGTAACAGTGCTTTTTTAAAAGACAAGTTTCTACTATGTACACTTTGTGACTATTATACATATCTTTTTATACTGCTGGGAATGTTGATGAGAACAGACATTTTCAGCAACATCAGCAATTTTTAACAACCCACCTGATTTTGCCAGCTGTTTTGTCTATGGATTGTCTTATCTTGCGAGAAAACTGGAAGACTGAGGACAAAAGCAAACTGTCCCCCATAACCTGCAATAAGTTTTTAATAAAAAAGGATATTAATTTAATAGTAACAATTCCATATATTTTGGTATCTTTAACTATAAAAAAACTTACTTATGTTTTAATTAGTATAACATAAAATGATATTTGAACATTTTGCCAATAAAATAATACAAAATTTTTTCCAATATTAATGCCACCTGCTAGAGGTAGGAGACACCGGATAATGTCTAGAATATTAAGTGGGGAGATAATTGTAAAAGCTTAAAATCCACACATTCTTAGAGAGAATCCTGTTGTGTGCTCACTTCATCTCTGCTCCAAGTCCTCCTGCGGGTAATTGTTGGGGGATCGAGGGCCTCTGTCAGCTGAGGTCTGGCATCACTAGGCCGACCATTCCCTTCCGGGGGTTTCGCATGCACTATTGGAGGGATTTTTCTAAAATTGAGACTTTCATCAAATACTCGGTCCACCAACTGCGGGATAAAAGAAAAACGAAGTTCATGAAATCTACTGGATACATCCAAATATCAGATTACTGGGGCTTTTTTCGCTTGAAACAGTTTCTAAGATGCCTATCAAATAATAACCATTCTGTTGTATTCTATAGTATAAAATAATGCTTCTCTTATGTAAAATTATCTTGTACAAATGAACAAGATTTGGGTTTTTTTTAAAATACTAGATATACATGACAAATTTAGACTACCTCACTGAAATTTTGCTTATGGGCAGGTAACATAATAGCTACCAATAAACTGGTACTGAATAATTAATTCCTTTAATTAATGGAACATACCTGTGGAATTAAGAAGAGTACTCTGAGATTTAGGGTTTTTTTCCCGAATAAGTCGTAGTGTTACAGAAAGACCTATGCTACCTAAAGGAGATACTGCCACCTGCAGTATGTACACAATGCACTGTATTTTTTGAATAAGAAAATAATTACTTAATAATAAAAAATAAATTTGGAGTGATCTAATTGGATCTGAGGAAAAGAGCATTTTACTTCTTTAAAGTTTAGCCACAGTCTGTGAGAATTAAACCCAAAATCTATGTGAATGCATTTATAATTTTTCTGAGTACCCAACTCACAGATTTCTTATTGCTGTTTATATCTTTTTTTCCACAGAAAAAGACAGTATTAAACTAACCACAGTAAACTAGTGTATTAACCAAAATTTATGCACACAAAAATGAATAAAACACATTTTGAAAGGAATACTATGAAGAAAAAAATGCATTAAACATTTAAAACACATTATTATGGTGAATTGTAACATGGTAGAAAGTGATGATTTAAATTCAGATTAACATGTTTACCAGCATTAGACCTGTGATGGTTACTAGAACACGTTAGTCAATATATTCATAGAACAGCACACCAGAGGTAGGCAAAGAAAATAAGAATCATTAGAAGCATAAAGCAAACTTATTTCAAGGCAGTTTTTGACAATGTTACTAAGAAAGAAAATCTAAAGTTAACTGATGTTTCCTTAGTATTTCAGTGTTCAGAAGATGAAAGTTTTATGTCACCTGTGAAAAGAGGGACTTTTTTGTTTTTAATAGCTAAACAAAGAATTAAATATATACATTTATATATAGTTGTGCATACACACTAATATCTTTAAATGCACTTAGATACCATCCAACAGTATCTAAGGCTATAGACAAGCCAAAAACAAGTAACTATCTTGTCCTATGTTTCGTGGAAAAAAAGAGACAGACAGATAGTATGCATCCTTTTGACAAGCTGTGCTCACAAAATAACTTCTGGGTTGTTTGTTGAAATGTAAAGGAACTTCAAATGAAAAAAAACGAAGTCGAGATCATGCATACGGGTTGAGTGGAAGTAACTAAAAAGGCTATGCAAAATGCTAAAAGCAAAAGAAATAAAGAAAAGGAAGAACCTTATGCATTTCTCCATGAAGATCTCCTACCTCTTCTCTAGTGTCTATGGCAGAGCCAGGGGTGGTGGCAGCAGTGCTTACTGTGGTACTGGGGGCAGTGCCTGATGAAGTCACTGAATCTATCTCTCCTGCTACATCGTTGATTTCCCGTGCGATGAGAGCCAGATCTTGACTGATCCTATTAATAAAGAGAGTGTTACATTCTCCCCTACAAATACTTTTGGGCCAGTAGAGCCCAATCTGCAGCCTTTGAGGTTGTAAGTTCCAGTTACTGATAACCATCCTATGAAAACGTGCATGCCTTTCTAAATAGAAAGATTGTTTGTAGAACCATAAAAGCAAAGTTTGACTGAAGCTTTTAATAGCATGCCTTTCTAGAGGAAGAAGGTGAAAGGTGATCTCAAAAGACAGAATATCCTTGTTTTCTTCCTAGGATTCAGACAGATGTGTGCAATATGCAGTATATCCAAGACAGAGGATGCATAGGAAATATGCTGAAAATACTGCACAGATGAGCTGTGTAACATAGCAGTTAATCTGAAATGTTCAGAAAACATTTAATTTGTACCTTAGTTTGCCTACTTGAAAAAAATGTTTTCAGGACTTCTGATTTTCTAGCAGCTCTGCACCTCACTCAGATCAAGCTGCTTATGGGTCTGAAATTCCAGACCAAGATCCTAAATCCTCAAATGTAATCAAGACAAATTTTTCAGTGGCAAAAATACAACATAGCTTTAAAAACCTGGATATGATAGCATTACAAAAATACAGCTGAATTCTCCTTTTCTTTGCTTCTGATTCACCACATCAAAAAAACAGCTTTGCTCTGGCTTGCTGTACTTGTGCTACTCCTCCCCAAGACATCCCACAAGGAGGGAACAAGACAAAAAAGCCCCAAAAAGCAAAAGCTAAAAGCCCTTACTAACCATGGCAGTCTGAATCTCCAGCTTGGATCACAGATTTGAGAAGAGCAGACTGCCAAGTGATCCCCTTTCACACTTCTGCCTGACACAACTGAGGGCACAGAAGCTGGCAGAGGACTTGGTGACATGCAGCACCCACACTCAAGTGGAAGGAGGTGCACAGCCACGTGGCAGTGACACACCCTGTGCTCCACAGAGATTGATTGTTCAACATGAGCTTCCTTCTGCTCTTAATTTTCACTTTGTCTTAAAGTCAAAAACAATGGACACCACTGGCCTACAGATAGCTTAAGACTAAGTGAACAGAATTTCAACTAGAAAGGTAAACATAACTAGAGAAATTTCCAGCCAAATTCCAACATTGGATTTTATGGCTAATCAGCAATCTGCAATGAAGTGCAACTTTGTGCAGCTTAGGTACACATATAATTGGAAAAAGGCTGGAGACAAATATGTGGCAATTTACATATGCCATTAAAAGTCTTAGTCTCTACTACGAATATTCTTAGTAGTAGAGACACTAAAAAGTTCTTTCTCTGTTTCATACAATCATCTAACTTTTTCCTTAAATAAAGAAGTTGCTACTATTCACATTTGATTTTCTGGGACAAATTCTGGTATTTAATGAGTAGTTGGGAAGAAAATAAAATCAGGAGACTTCAACTATCAGCAAATTTTTCCAGAAGAGAAATGTCATTAAACACCATAACCAAAAGTAGCATCAATTAAGGAAGACTTAACTCTTCAAAGAAATCAGCAATGCTTCAACATGACACAATCACTTCGAGTTCTTACCAATTCATCAAAATTGCATAAAGTGTCAGATCTCTATATAAAAAATAATTCAAATGAATCCCAGAAGTATCAGAACAAACAACTCTAACATTGATGGCAAGCAACTTGGTAGATAATTACCATAGTCAAATATCAGTCATGTGAACAAAATCTGGAATCATTTTCTATGTGACAGTAAGCTATAGTCCAATACTCAATTACATTCCTGTATAGAAACAATATAGAGTACTAAATCAGAGGCACTGTGAAAAAGATTAGAAACCAGCTGTGAGCTGAACCTGACTTATGTTCAAGTAATTCTACATTAACTTTCAGAAGCAGAGATTTTTGCTTAAGTATAAGGAGTATGTTTTGTGGAATGAAAGACAAGAGACTTTGGCTCTAGGTGCACACTGTTTACTCTGCTACAGCTGCAGGCTGCCTTGCAGATCTCTACTGCTTCCTGCATCAGACCTAGCAAGCATACAAGGCAAACCAATACACAGAGGAAAAACTAATAAACCTCAAATTCCCTAAATCCCTCAGCTCACTCCAGGAAATACTGCTTTAGATTCACTTGGTGAGGAGACTCAGGCAGCTACACAGCTACATAGGGAATAGACTCAGTTTCCAACACACAGGATAAGGTGAGAACACAGGGCTTGGGATGGAGAGAGCGTGACCACCTTTTTCAAAAGCCTGGAACTCTAGCTCTTATTTACCTGTGGTGAAAGAATGCCCATTGTTTAAAAAAACCACAAGGAAATAGGAATACTTCTAAGATATCTGTACTGGCTTACTAAAAATATTTTAATGCTTAGACTACTATGTTACACTTCCTATACTGACTCAGTGGATTTGGTAACAATACTTTAACATCCTTAAATAAAATATTCCTGAAGCTCCTGTTATTCAGAGGGTGTAAATTCCCTCCATGTCGAAGTGATTTTAAATCAAATTTAGTTATTCCAGGAAGTTTCTCTAAACACCTCCTTCAAATTTTCAATTTTATGAACATCTGTAAATTGTGAAGTCTGTGAAAAGTGCAAACTGGGTCAGTCATGGAGTCATTAAAACACAGTACGATGGTAATATGGATACAATGAAAGGTTTGCTATACAGTTTCTACACTACTTTCCGCTACATGTGTATTTCATGAAAGGCTTATCCTTGCAATTTATTCAGTTATTCAACAAAAATAAATCAACTAATTTTAATGAGACCATATAACCATCTATTAATTTTTAAAAAAACTCTTATATAGAGTTGAAGGAATCCTGAACATAGAGGCTGGACTGATAGCTGGGATGGAAAAAATAACCCAACAGGGTAGGCAATAATAGAGCCTATGGTTAGCAAGGAAATAGGAGCAGAGACAAAAAGTATCTTACAGAGGACAGAAGTTAAAATTAAAGCCAGGGGAGCAAAAATGTGAATCACTACAAAGATATGGAGACACAGAAAGGATGAACTAGTGACCTACAGCAAGTGCTCTCAGCAGAGGCTAAAACTGGTATTGGAAGCAAGTGACAAGTAACCTGGAACTAAAAATTTGGCAGTACTGATTTGAGCCTCTCAGCACTTCCACTGAAAATAAAGCTGAAGAGGTAAGATAAGTATACAGCCTTTAAAAGAAAATTTTAAAGCCAATACATCAATGTAGGAAAGGGTAAGAATCCCAAGGGAAGAGAAAAACCTTCAAACCTAACCATCAAATGAGTTTAGATTGAATCGTCAATTATGTCCAGGGTCAATCTCTCTTAGATGAGCAAAACAAATCAAAAAGTTTCACTGAAGTAGAGGTTCAGCAGTACTACTTATCAGGAGGAACTAATATGCTATGGCCATCAATTTTTTTTCCCATATTAAAACAGTCCTTCCTATAACCATCTCTAACTTTAGACTTCTGAAAAGAAAGATGTTCTAGGAAGATTATTTTGAAAATGCTTATTTCTTTATTTATCCAGATTCTATGAGACTCCCTTAGCTATCTTCTGTGTGCTTCTCAGGCCTCTACATCTTCCCTTTGCACATATCACAATAGAAAAACAAATGTTGAAAAATATTACCAAAATCAGGAAACAAAAAATAATTAATCACACTAAGCAAAACACTTCCACAGTATTAAGAAAATACTCCACACTATTAAAATTAATCTTAAAAGGAAAATATATTCCTTGTTTAGGCTTCTCAATTAAGTTCAGTGAAAATCTTTGGAACCTGAACACTGACATCTAAGTGTTAAATAATATTTACATGCTTGTGCAAGCTCTCTGAAGTTTTCACTGCCTGGGTGTTGCATGATATGGCAATAACTGGTTACCAGAATGTGCAACTAACTTTTTCTTGGTTGACTTGAAGTAGAGCAGTACCAGCAATAACAGAGGTATTGATACACTAACCTCACGGACTTGCAACAAAAAAAAAATTACTTTTTAGTGAATATGCATGACTTAGATCAGAAAGTACCTAACATGAAATAATGTCTTGATAAATCAAAAATTAAAATGAGAACATGGTCTCTCACATTCTGAATCTTATTTTTTTCTCTCTCTGTCGCCTGTTATTGATCTGAAATTTTATCTCAGTATATAAAGTAGTACAAAATCACATACACTTCAGCCTCAGGAAATACACAAAGTACCTCTGCAAGTCCCAATAATGCAACTGAAAGTTCATCTTCTGGGATTTGGCTATCATAAATGAGAAGTTACTATAATTTTCCACTAAAGAGAGATGTGCTGGTGATGTGAGTGCTCTGTCTACTGGTGTCTCACAAGAAGAATTTTAAGTTACCCATTCAGTTAGGGAAGGAAAGCAGTAAGTAGTGATACAGAAAATCCATCAGCTCTTTTTGTCCTCTCTGTGCACCTGTGCAAGCAGCTGGGTACAAACTCTGTTATTTTAGGAGCACTCCTTTAAAACCAACCTTGCTATCTCTTCCCGGTGGGCAGTCCAGTCCCGAATGTAATCTTCCTGCTCCTTGATCCTGTGCTTGAATGTGTTGCTGCTTTGAGCTGCTGTCCCAGCGCTCTGCAGTCGCGTGGTTTTCAGGGCTGGAGAGGTACGCAGACGGGTATGTTTAGGGGAATTACGGTTTGATCCGAATTCATCTTCTGAGGTGGAAGCATAATCTGTAGGAAAGCGCCTCCATCTTGCACTTACTAAATTAGTTTAATTATTAAAAAAGAATTATTATGGCATCTTTAATAAGAAAAAACAGCATTATTTCAGTAACATCACAAAAATACACAGCTAATCATTATCCATCCCCAGGTACCTCACAAAAGGTTTATTTACTACATCTTTAAAAGAAAGCTACAGAATTTGTGTTAAATAAAAAATATTGATTAATAAAAAACATAAAACTAATGCTCTTTGTATAGTGATGAGTAAAGTAAGATGTAAAAGCCAGTGATTGTATATGAGCTCAAACAAACTGTATTACAAAACAAGGGCCCAATTCATTAACATTTAAGTATATAGTCAGATTGCACTTTTTCTGCAGATTTTTTTCCCAACTTTCATTCAAGGTTCAAAAAAGAAAATGATGAGATATGAAGGAAGGATGGAGCTGGCACCAATCCTGGAATGCATGCTTACATAAGGAAAGCATAAAATTTCTAGATGATGCATAGGTCTTTTCCAACCTTAATGATTCTATGTTTATGTGTTTAGTACAGAAAAAGAACATGTAAAATTAATATTGTGTTATGAAAACCTGCAGCACATCCATAAGAAAAGCAGCCTCAGAGAAAGAAGCATACATTCTGATATGCAGCACATAAAGCATTATACAGCCATGTTGCTGAGGACAGCCTGAAGAACAGGAGAACTGAAACTAAGTAGGAGGCTCTTGTCCCCTTATGAATTACTGAAGTCTAGAAAATGGATTTCATATGTGCTGTCCTCAGACATTTCCAGCAGGAAGAGATACCACCACCAAGTGTAAAGAAATCTCCATCACCACAACCAGTTTAATTGTTGCAGGGGATTTAATACCCCAAATTCATTGACATTCATGAGGCTCTGTAAGTACTGCAGAAAATGAAATAAGTGTGTGACCACCTATTGGTGATTGAAAAATAATAGAACCAAATGATGTAAATTGGTTTTAGTATTTAAAAATGCAAGAATTAATAATGATTTCTCCTGATACGTTAAAAAAACAACATTACAAATGAAGTACACACCAATATGAATTTAAGTAACAAATAATGGAAGTAATTTTTGTGTAATGCAAAGATTATGGTATGTAGAACATGACATTGGTGTATAAGCTTACATCCCTTCCCTCATACAAATAATGAAATTTCAATCGCTGAAAACAAAAATATGCATTCAGGTTTCAATGTGGGTTTCAAATTATGTCTAGTTCTACTTCTTTTAAAATTTTCTAACTTTATTGTAGAAAGTAAAAATGTCTCCCCAGTCACTTTCTGATCTCTTTTTGGAGGTTTCAAAGTTGTTTGATCTTAGGGAAGTAAAACATGAGCAGAAAAAGTACACTTTCCCACCAACAGCATGCAAGCAATGTGTGATCAAAGTCCAAAGAGATTTATGAGTTGGGCCCACATTTTTCATCCATTTTTGTTTAAATTCTTTGTCCCAGTTCAAATTATAGTCTTCAAAATAATTATAAAATTTATCTTAAAATCTCTCAAGTGAGATAGTTCAGCAACTCAGCACTGTACAATGAGCATATGCAATAATATATTTAAAAACTAAAAATTGAATGAAAAGTGAAATATCAGAAACAGATTTGATTTCTAGTACTCTACCACTGTAAGTTTCAACATCAGGGTCTGGGTCTGGGAGAAGCTTGGATTTCTCTGTGTACAAAATAGTGTTTTATCACGTTAATTCGATTTAAAACATTGAGATTAGAAGCATTTGCTTAAATAAAATATATTTATGAGATTAGTCTTAGGTCCTCTTTTCCACCCACACTTTTTTAGGAAAAGATTATACTTTAAATCAAAAATACTGAATTTTGTAAAGGCTTAAACATTTCAGAGATACTAACTGAAATGACATCAATAGCAATCATTTCTAACATTACATAGTATCATAAAACCCCTAATTTTAAGACCATTAAATTTTAAGGCCTTGAAATGCTGGGGTGTTACATATTATCAATGTGTTTCTCTTTAAGATGAGGACAAAGTTACTGTAGGCCTAGTGATATAAAACTCAAAAGTTGTGAAATTCATGACAAACATATCCAAGCATGTTTCCCAGTTAGGTAGCTATACATTTGCATAGATATGCTTTTAATACTATCTTTAAATTATGCAGGCCCAAAATGTCATTGTAGTTTCTGAAAGCTGGTGTGCAGTTGCTTATCTCAGACACCAAAGACTGTGAATATCAGTACCACTAACTAGAAAATCCTCCAAAACCCTGGCTAAAATAATCAGCATTCAAACCAAATTTAGTGACTACTCTGTAACAAGTATAATGTCCTGACAACCACTAAGCTGGCAAGTTTGGTGATTTGGACAACATACCCGTACTTCAAAGATCTGAGAACAAATTTTATTGAATATATTCCTTAAAAAAAGTTCTACTCTCACTGAGGCATTGATTTCTCAAGGTGCATCCATTTCCAAGCTCCTACTACTAAAATGTACTTAGTAAATGCTGTTTTTTCTCTGTTATCAATTTCTTTTCCCCCACAGTTACCTCAACAGCTTTGATCAACCTATCTGCCAGCTATTTGCAATGACAGCTAGGTCAGTAAGCCAGCAGAGCTGCCAAACTCATCTGGCTGCTCAAGGTCTCTCTGCTCTGACTCAATTTTACAGTTGCAGCTTAGCACTTTTGCACAAGGTCTGATCCTGCTGTTTGTATTCCCAAAACACAGCTCCTTCTGTAACATCCTCTTCAGTTTCCCTCCGTTGTTGTGAAGATAGATCTTTGGTCTCCTCTCTTTTTATTGATCACATTCTACTGTTTGATGATGCAGTGCCTTGATCAGACCTTTCACTGCTTGTGCTATAAAGTTACTAATTCTGCTTCACATGTCTTCACAGTGTTGTCAGTTATCAAGCCTCCTAGCACAGAAACACTCTGGTAATGACTTGAATGCTGACAGTTCTCACCCATGATGTTCCATTTATCTGCTTGCCCTTTCATATAAAAGTAAGCAATACTTCACTGCATCAAGGATTAGAAATCATTCTTGAAAATACAGACTTGATGCTAGCTCTGACAATCTTAACCCTATCATGTTGCAATTCATCCACATGAAGTATATGACAATAAAAAAATCCAGAAATGACATCTTATTCTTGCTCTCTTTTTACAGGTATATTTGTCTGAACATTGATTTGGGAAGTGCAGAAAGAAATTTCTCTTTGTGGGCTGGATTTAAAGAGGCTGCCAATGTTTACTGATCTACAATGTGGTAGTGTTTACTGACCTCTGATGAGATAACCCATGGAACATATTTTAGATTTTGAAAGCAGCTAGTCCTCTTGTAAAAACCAAACCAAACCCAATACTGGTAATAATCATTGATTTTCCAGTCTTTCTATGGCCAGGAACAAAAGAAAATCCATTCCTGTTATGTCTTGATTAAATGTGCCTTAAGTAAAACATATTCAAACAGTTGAGGTGCTTTAGTCAAGCACTGCATTAGTAATTTCCAAAAGTGCTAAAAATAATTGTTGACTTTTCTAGAAACATAATTAAATTGAGGAATTAAAATTGGCCTATATGTAGTTGGAGATGCATTTATACAAATACTCCTATATATACTAGAAGATTACACCACTTTCAAAGCAATTCAGATTTTCCTAAAGTATAATCTAAATAAATCAGTAAAAAAATTATACAATAATGTTACTGATACAGACAAAATTCAGAACTCTAAATTCTAAACAGTAGTAATGATATTTTTTTACTTATATAGTAACAAGACTTAATTGATTTATTTAGCAACGATTTTATTTTGAAAGTATCTGACTGCTTCAGTAATTGCTTTCATATTCTGGCCTTCACATTGATAGGCTTCTCCATTGATATATATTGACTGATACAGTTTTATAAGACAGAAGCTATTACTACTGTAGATTTTTCTAACAATGGTCTTTTAAAATTATCTAGATTATTATGTTGGGTACCCATGAGAAGATGGCATCTTTTCTCTCTTGAAAACAGTGTTTCATACAAGCTACAGTAAACTTTGACTGTGACATGGGGAAATGAACATTTAGCAAAGACAACAAAGTGACAGACTAATAGAGTGAGAAGATACACTCACTCCCCTTAACAGAAGCAGCAAACCACTTCAATGAAGCAACCTGGGGAAAGTTTAGGAAGCCTGCAATACTGCACATGGACACAAAACTCAAAGTTCATACAGAGTTTTGTGAAAAACAAAAGCAGTGAAGTGACAAAAAACATCTGGGCTTTACCTTTCCAAAAATCAGCATTATCATAATGTGAACTAGTATTTACTATTAAAGTAAACATATAGAAATCTTAACTGACNAAATATGGTAAAGCTGGTAGCATGACAATTCTAAAAGCAAGCCGACATTTATTTTAGATATTCATTTCACAAGAAAGTTCACTTTTTTATAATTACCACATTTTATTTTGATAGATTTAATACTGCTGTTGAAAAAACCTACCAGCTTTCACACTGCTTGCACTAAGAATG
>WEZZ01002262.1:1354-13519 GCA_013400585.1 Chloropsis cyanopogon | reverse complement strand
AGTGATGAAGACAGGGATTGGATGGGGTGGTGTGGGTCAACAGGGTGGAGAAATAGGACAGGATGGCAGGATAGGAATGGTGAGGATGGGATGGAGACCAGGGGTGTAGGATGGCAGGAAAGTAGAATAAAGGGATGAAGACAAGGAGATGTGATAGGGTGGGGTGGGATGGGAATGGAGGCATTAGAAATGCTGGGATGAGGACAGAGAGATGGAATGCAACGGGAAGGGTTGGGGTGGTGGGAGTAGGATGGGATGGGGACAGTGTGGGCAGGATGGCACAGTGGGCATGGGGATGGGATGGAGAACAGGGAGGTGGGATGGTAAGAATAGGATGATGGGGTTAGGGTGGGACTGAGAGAAATGGGACAACAGGGTGGGATTGGTTGGGACTGGATGGGATGAGGTGGGACGGGGTGGGGCTGAGTGGGATGGGATGGGATGGGATGGGATGGGATGGGATGGGATGAGAGTTCTCTGGCCCCAGGCACAGCGCTGGGTGCGCACTGGGCTGGCCCAGACCGTGCTGGTGGTGTCGCACCGGCCGCGGGTGCTGGATGCGGCCGATCGCCTGGTGCTGCTGGAGCGCGGAGCCGTGGCGGAGACAGGAACACCGGCGGAGCTGCGGGAGCGCCGCGGGGCCTACGGCCGCCTGCTCCTTGGGGGAAGCAGGGCTGGGCAGCCCCAGGCCCCCGGGATGGGCAGCGAGAAGGGGGCTGCATCTGGCAGGGAATAAAGGGGAATTAGCCCCAGTGTCCCCATTCCCGGTGGTTGTGTCCCCAACCTGGTGTCCCCAGTCACAGGGTCCTGTGAATCCCTTATCCCCACATCCTCTGGATCCCAACTCCCTGCGTTGCCTTGGTCCCTGTGTCCCCCAGATCTGGCCATTCCCTGGATCTCTGTGTTCCCTGTGTCTTTCCCTATAACCAAACCCCACCATGTCCCCATGATCCCTGGTCCCCATGTCTGCTCCTGGACATGGGACACAGAGTGGGACACAAATCCCAAGGAATGGATCTGGGCATGGGTGTCATATCCTCATCCCACTCCCACTGTGCCCACTCCAAGCTCCTGGTGTCCCCATCCCTATCCCCAGTGTCTTCATCCCAGTTCTACACATCCCCTTTTCTATTCCTGGTTCCCAGAGAGGAACTGCTGGGTACTGGAGGAGGAAACTGGAATTTATTGCCTAAACCAGGGTATTTTCACACCAGAATTAAAATATTTGGAATAATTTGTAATTCTTGTGTTTAAAACATGGGAAAACAGGAAGTCAGTCTGTTGGGAATCTGTTGGAATCAGTCTGCTCNAACAGGAAGTCAGTCTGTTGGGAAGGGCTGCTGCATGATGGGTTGCCTTGGTTTGAAAAGAGAGGTGTCTGCTAAGGAAGGCAGGAGCCTCCCTAGAAATGGAAAATGTAAACCCCCTCCCTTCAAATTATTATAGTTTTGAAATTAAGGGGCTCTCAAGCAAAGATATGGGAATAGGAAGAACAGTTCCTTACTAGGAAAATTAAAATACAAATGCAATAGTACAAAAAAGCCACTGGCAGAGTCAGAATAGGAGCTGGCACCCTGTTGGGCAGGGCCATGCACTGGTTCCCCTCGGCAATCCAGGTGTGATGAAAGGATGTAAAGATGTGCACACAGGATGATAAATGTGGCTGGAACCAGTGGAGAAACAGATAAAAGGTACTACAGTGGGATTTTGGGCAAGTTATGTAACAAGAAGCCATAGAGCACACCCCAGGAAAAGAATCAGGGGAAGGTCACCTTTAATATCAAAGAATTCAGTGACTACGACCACCAGAGACCCCTTTAAACAATCCTCAGGGACCATTAAATGACTTCCAGTGGGAGGTGGATGCATGGAAATGGCTTCTAGGAAAGGGATGTTTCTGTCTTAGCTAGGAGATACATGGTAATGAATATCTATGATTATGATGCACAAATATCTGGTTGTAAAGTGTCACCTCAAGCACAGAATAAGGAGATATCCTGCATGTGTCCTGCACGGATGATGCCTGCTCTCTAATGCTTTAGGTGTTGTTAGAAAGTTTGTCTTCCAGCAGATTTCAGTATCAGGAAAAGCTGGGAAAGCCAGGAAGGGGATTTGGGGATCCCAGGGTCAAGGAAGTGGGGGTTCCAGGCTGGGGAGAGCAGGGGTGGCTGGAATGGAGATCCAGAGTGTCCCTGGTACTGAGGAAAGAGGGGGTATGTGGGCTAAGCAAGGCAGGAATGGGGGTCCAGGGGCTCCCAGGGTCAAGGAAAAAGGGGAATATGGGGTCTGGGAGCGTAAAGGGACGCAGGTGGGTGTTGTGGAGTGGGGAGTTCAGAGGGGTCCTGGTACCTGAAAGGGAGCGCAGGGGGGTACCCGTGCCCGGAGGTTCAGGGGGTCCCGGTACCGGGGGTCCCACTCGCCCCTCGCCATCTCCCCCGGCAGAGCGGCTGCAGCCCCGCCATTGGCTCCGCTGTTTCATTTCCACCAATGGAAGGCCGCGCCTGCAGTGATGTCATCGGTCGCCGGGCAGATCTTTGGGAGTGAGAGCGGCCGAGAGCGCTGCCGGGGGGAAAAAGGAGCGAGGGAAAAATAAAGAAAAAAACAACAAAATCGGATCAATCCAAACAGAAATGAACTATCCGTGTGTGTGTGTGTGTGTGTTTAGGTGTGTGTGACAAAGGATAGAAAGGACAAGGACAAAAAGGAATACGACCTAAAAGCTCAACAGCACTCAAAGTGAACGGTACTTATACCTTAACAATTTAACAAAGGAATAAAACTTAACATCATTTAACTTCACATATAACTTAAAATAAACTTACTTGCAGGCCTAACATAGTTAGATATCTAAGGTACTTAAACATCTAATAAACTTACTTGCAGGCCTATATATTGCAGGTCAATATATTTTATTTCTTCTTGTGTCTCCATCCTGCTGTTTCACATCCTCTGATAGGGATTTAGTGTGTCCTCCTTCAATTGAACATGGTGTTCTCTAATTGCCCTCCTTCAATTTAACATGGTATTTCCTAATTGTCCTTAAATTTACCATGGTGCTCTCTAATTGTCTCCGGTGCTCTGGTGTCACAGCTATTTTATCACTTGGACAGGTTGGTCAGCCCTACACTGTTTTTAATTTCACCAAAACCTTTTCACATCTTACGCTTTTCTAAGGTCTATAGCACCATACATTCATCACACTATTATTTCCATAAGTGATACATAGATATTATATTCAGTACACTATTTCTATGAGCAACACAATGCGCACTTAAGCTGACAGATAATATTATATTAACAAGCAGCTAAAAAGGAGTTATAATTGATACTGTTTGTAAATACTTCTAATCACTAACAACATGCATAAGCTAATATATAAATAAAACATAAAGCTAATATTATCTGGTCATTTTTCACAGGCGGGACGCCCCCGGACCCCCGTTCCCCACAGACCTCTCCCGCTTTCCCACCACGGCGACGCTCCCGCCGTGCTCCCCGCCCGGCGACCACGGCGGCATCCCCAACCCGCCCGGCCCCTCGGGCAGCCCCGACACCTCNCCGTGGCGAGCTCAGAGCCCTGAGCCCCGCCAGCTCCGCTAGGCGGCGCCCCAGCTCGCCGCTCTGAGGGGCCGCTGCGTTTCCCGCCCTTCGCGCCCGCCCTCAGCGGCCGCCGTGAGCTGCCGCCCTTTTATCGGGGCCATGGAGAAGGAAAACCGGTTTAAATTGTTCATGCCGCCGCGCCTGAGCGCTGGGCAGGTGTCTGCGGGCAGATCGCAGGTGAGCGCTCGGCCGCGGGGCCGCTGAGGGCGGCACACCGCCCACCCCCCCGGGCTGTGCTGCTCTGGAGGCCGTGGCTGAGGAGGGGGCTGGGGGGAAGGCGCAGGGACCCTTCCCCGGGGACACGGGGACAGTGCTGTGTGTGCCCGGGGAGTGCCCCGGTAGAGCCCCGAGCTGGAGCACACACACACACACGGGGCAGGGCGGCTCCTGCGCTGGACTCCTTTCTGTGCATATGCCTAGACTGGTGCCGGGGGAGCATCATCGGGTTGAATTTCAAAGACTGTTATTGTTATTTTGTGTCAAAACTGAAGGGAATCATCTTCTCGAGCATCTGCTCTGTGTTGTAAATGTACCTCACCGATAAGTCCGCGTTTGCAATGGGTAATTCGGCACAAATTACCGAGCGAGCAGTGCCCCACTCAGATGCTCGCACTGGCGTTCATGTCTTGGTCTCACCAGATCAAGTGTGCAATGGAAATATTCTGTCCCCACACTGAGTTATGGAAATTCAACAAGTTATTTTTTCATGTCGAAGCTCCTTATGAAATATTCAAACAGGATGCAATCTCCTTATGACATTCCAATGGGATATTCTGACAGCAGATGAGTTATGCTGTTTACAGGACGAACTTCTGTGACTTAAAAGCCTTGTAAAAGGGTATTTTCATGCTGAAACATAATCAGATATGGTTTAGAACTGCCCTTGGTAGTAAAGCAAAAAAGAAATATCAACTACTGGTCTTCAAAAAAGTAATTTGTCTCCTTGAGTCCTTTACTGTGCACCAGTGCACAGACAGAAATTGTAGGCAACTATTTTATTAATGAAAAATTCTATTTTCACATCATGTGTAGGGTTTTTTTTCCTGGATTTTATAATCCTTCTTTACATATCTACCCATAAGAAATGAATTTTTTCATTTGTGCAGGGTTTTAACAAATGCTCAGATGATGATTTTAAGTTGCCATTTGATGTGTCGAACCGTGGCGAAATCACTGATTCAGGTAAGACTGAAATATTTGCCATGCACATTCTTTTGATTTTTTTTATATTGTCAAATTTTCATTTTTACATTAGTCTCAGTTTCATATCTGTAACTTTTAAATACAGTTTAAGTGTTACTTTTTTTAGAAATACATTGATCAAAATCTCTTCATGTTTCAGATACAATTTCACAGCAAGTAAAACTTTGCTCTGAAGTAGATGAAGAGGTCAGCTAAGTATCAGCTCTGCATATCTAATTCCTTGGGGTCTTATGAATCCGTTCCCAAACAGTGCCTAAAGCATTATTCAGTAGACATTTCAGGGCTAAAGCAAGTAGTCAAAAAGGGAATAATAATTTTTGTCTCCTGTTTAAAGCTGAGTCACTCAGAGGAGATATTTGTGATTTAGTGAACATGCCTGGAAGCAAATCTTTAAAAATGAAGGTGATTGCAATGTTGTTTGTTGTTGTTGTTTCTTCTTTTTTTGAAGTGCCTGTGAAGTCTGCAAGTTTTAATTAGAGTAAGATTTAAACACTTAAATATCCTTGTGGAACTGGTTCTGAATATTCTGTTGAGGGGCAGAAGGGCTGAAGTCAGAGTATTCTTTGGAGTAGATCATCCCAATTGCCTTGTCTGGCTTTATTTTAACTGTAAAACAGTGAATTTGGTGGTTTCCTCAAGCACTGGATTCTTTTCACAGCATCTTTACCATCATATTTCTGCTTTAGCATAACTCAGTAAAGCTCATTTTATTGCAGTATCTTCTGTGCTTTGCAGCTACAAAACGCTGTTTGCTGCCACGAAATAAACCACATTTCCTGCTGATTTTCATATCCCTGACCACCAGACTTTTTTTAATCCTAATTAAATTTTTTAAGCTATTAAAGTGTCATCAGGACTGTGACGATACTGTGATGCAGCCAAAACAAGGGTGGTGTTTGGGGGTGTTGTAGGTAAAACAAACTTTGGGCTCTGCCTTGACCACTGGCCCAGTGTTGAGGTTTGAATTTATTTTATTGTTTATTTTATTGTTATTCCTTGTTAAACCCGGGCTCTTAACTCAGCAGTGTCTGTCAGAGGGAGAGGAAAGAAATGGTGTGAAGAGCCTACTAGAAGGAATTTTGGCTTCACTGATAATTCTAGCAAAACTTTTATGGATTTTGGTGGACTGCAGTTATCCATGTGTTTAAGGCCATCTATTTGGTGATGTCTGAAGGCAGTTTGGGATATTTCATTGTGTTTGGTTCTCCCATGTGCTCTGTAATGCCTTTTGATACATACATAATGGATGCACAAAGATTTAAACTTGGGCTCCTGGTCATATATAACCATCTGTGGAAAAATATTACTCATGTGATGTTTCTAAGAGATAAATATGTTATCTACAACAGTATTAATTGGATAGTATTTGAGATTAAATTGTGGAACCCGTTTTAATAGAATACAGAAACAATGAATGAATTGTTCTCAAAACTCTACAAAGAGGCTGAGAAGATCAAGCAGTGGAAACTGAGTGTGGAATCAGAACTGAACCAGAAAGAAAGAAAACTGCAAGAAACCAGAAAGATTGTGGAAGCCCAGAGTAAAGCCATTCAGGAGCTGCAGGCCAGTATTGTATAGTGTCCACTGGATAGATGAAGTTCAGTGCTTCCTGATTTAGCACGACAATATTAGTGATACAATTCAATATTAGAGGCTGTTGCAGTCTGGTTTGTGCCTTGAGAAAATGATTATTTTGGGAAGGTGTGTGCACCTGTCCTGTGTGAGCGTGTGTATGAAGAATATACCTGTAAGTGTCTCAGTTACTGGTAAATTACTGTTCATTAATTATTCCTTGATGATTGATTTTTACATTATTACATTAATCATCAATTATTACTTGTTTATTAATTATCTTTCATGCAAAAGATGACTCAGCATGTAATACCAGATGAAATAGACTTCTGTCTACTGATGCCCAAAATTACTTTTTCATGAGGGATTTGAGAAGTCAAAGTACATTTCTCATATATTTTTCAATAACACTGTCTTTTTGCATTTGTTCCCTATGAAATTAGTTTGAAAATGAAAAACTCCATTTGGAACTGGAAGATGAGAGATGTGAAAATAAAGATCTCTTGAAAGAGTAAGTAATAGAACCAAGTCTATATTTTTGTGGTGAAAATAATCAGTTCTCATGTGGGCAGTTTTATGTAGCTGTTAAATTTTGAAGGTCATTTACATTGTTACTCCTTAGGTACACAAAGTGCTGTGCACTCCTGTGAAAACTGGAGAAAACTGTGAAAAATGTGGTATTTTTCCCTCCTTTAGAGCCACCACTTCGAGGCGTCTGTGTGATCTGCTCAAGGAAACCTGCACTCAGTTCACAGAGAAGACCAGCAAATGTAAATGCTTTTTTATTTTTTATTTATGACAGTAAATGTCCTTCTAGCTTGCTCTAAATTCACAAACAGAAGAAAGTTCTTATGCTGTTCAGACACATTCTCCACTTGAGATCGACTGGATGTGGCTCTTAGAATGAGAAGTTAAGTGGCTCACCAAACTAGAAGTGAAGCCACAGATCTAACACACATATAGTTTGTAATGCTAAATCCAGAGGAGTTTTGGAGCCAGTAAAATTGTCTGCTGAAGGGTTGCAAGCCTGGGCATTATTTGGGTGCCTAAACACTGACACAGGCAGTGCCAGCACCCCTGATTAGCCACTCCAGGGCAGTGCAGCTCTCCTCGAGTCTGCTCAGCCCCCTGAAGGTTTTCAGTCCCGCCCAGGTGCTGGGAGTGTATTATAAAGACAGATGAAGTGACACTTCATGCCTGTTTTTAGGCAGCTCCAGAGCTGGAATTTTCTGTTTTCAACTATCACACATTTGTGGGGGAAAAGGGTCTTAACGCCAAGGTATAAGGAGTAACTGGAATTCTTCTCATGAAACTCAACAAGCCAAAATAGTTGGATAAGCTAATGAAGTTTAAATTCTTGAGGTTTTAAAACATGGTCTTGAGTGGGAATTTTACTTTACGTGCAATTTAGAATTGTTATTATAATCATTAAAATGTTACTAACTCGATCTTGGATACTTTAGAAGTGTCTGTTTCTTTTTAGCCTTAATTCTAGAAACACTTGTCTATAGATGTACTGTTCTTTTTTGATAGCTGTGTCTCTTACTGTTCTCTTTTTAATTGTTTTCTTAGGGAAAAATAGTATCAATTACAAAAGTGAAAGGAAAGAAGGAAAATAGGTTCATGGAGTGCTGTTGCAATTTTATAATGACAGTTCTGTGGTCATAGGTATCTGCTGATAGGAAGAAATTCAGTGCTAAACCCTAAATTACAGTTTATCAAATACTAACAGTTGTGATACGTTATTATTCAACAACATTAATACTATAATAATTAATATGGTTATATAAACTGATCCAGAATTACACTTTTCACAGGGAAGGACATTTAAAAGCTGAGCTTGCTTTTAGATACACATTTTCCCTAGATCCTATAACTTTTGGCACCCTGTTTCATAATGACTTCTTTAATAAGAAAGGAGCTGATAATTCCTTTTTAAATTCATTATGCTGATTAAGTATAATGACTTGGACAGCTGGCTTTCTTTTTCCAAAGAAATACTTTCTTCCTTTGATAGATGAACAGGAAAATGAAGAAACAAGACAATTGTACGAGGAACTTCATAGCAACGTAGAAGTAAGTGACACAGCTTGATAAAAGGAATGTGAGTTACCTGCATGAGCTGAGTTTCATGTTTCTGTTGGGGTACTATTTGTATCCATCATGTGTGCCACGTGTGATGCAGGAAAGTTTTCAGTCCCTTTTCAAGAATTATTTTTGTATTCTACAAAGCACATTCAGTGGAGAAATTGTGTGGGATGTAAATCCACATGATCTGGGTGATATGTGCTTGGTGCTGGGTGACTGCCAGCACTCCTGCCTTCTTCTGGGACTCTGATTCACCTACCTGGTGCTTTCTCAGAATGGCTGAGGTTGGCAGCAGCCCCTGGAGAACTTCCAGGGCTTCCAGTATTGATCTTCAAATATTCAATTTTGTTTTTAGAGGATGACAGTGGCGTTTGAAGAGCTTCGTCTGCAAGCAGAGAACGACAGATTGGAAATGAGTTTCAAATGTGAGAATTCTGTTTATTTTGTTCGTGCTGCTGGCTCAGTTTGGTACTTTGTAGCTTTTATTACACTGCAGTGTCAGGGCAGACCGATGGAAAGTGCTCAGATGGTGAGCAGGTCACACTGGGACCCTTCTTTTATTCATGCTGCCTGTGTTCACTGCCTGGCCCCTTCTGTTGTTCCACTGGGCCAAATTTGGAACTTTATTTTTCAAATAGTCACTCAAACTCCAAGTTTCGTCTGAAAAATACAGTCTGGAGGTCAATACTTCATGTAGTTTGTTTATTTAAATGATAATGCACTGGTGTATAGCTACAGAAACTTTAGCTAAATGCTCTCTAGATGTATACTATGTCCCTGTTTCATTTAACATGCTCTTTGCTGTTAGTTTTTTGTAACAAACATGGAGTAATGGACTAATTCTGTGGAAAGCTGGCAAAAAAAAAATTTGATTATAAAATCAAACATTGCCTCAACAATTACTCTTGGGAAACAAATTGTACAGCTGTACTATTACAAGCAATCTTAAACTGGAAGTTGTATTGAACTTGGGGTATATTTCAGCTAGAATGTTAACTGTGGATGTTACTGTATCTCAAAAGTAAAAGAAGAAGCAGAAAAAGTGGACAAGTTTGAAAAAGAATGCAAACTGGAAGTCAGTCAAAAGGAAAAGCAGGTTTGCTCAGTTTTACCATCTAATATGTACAGCTTTATTTGTACTAAAGGGGCAGTGCAAGAGCCAAGAAGTGTTTCTGGGTATTAGTGAAAAAGACAGAATAACAGCTGAAGCTGCATTTCAGTCAGATTCTGCTAAGTTTGGTGATATTTCAGTACCTTTAGTCTGCTGGAATTCATGGTTTGATTTTGAATTGGAGAACTTGTTTGTTTAGAGTAATGTGACTTGATCAATATTTGGCTAAGATCATATCTAAGACCTTATCTAACTTGAATGACAGCAGAAAGTCTGCTTATCACACCTGGGGTACAAATAAAAATCAGTATCTGTCCCTTTTCCAGACTTCATTGTGATACTTCTTGAATTTTGCTAGATTTCAGCTCTTACCATGCAGAGGGATGAAAGAGATGGTGTAATAAAAGACATCAAGGCTCAGCTGCAGGCATCACAAAATAAGATTGCTGACTTAATAGAAGCAAAATGTAAGAGTTCTGTCTGCTGTGTTTAAATGGAATTATAATTATAAAATAATATATAATGTATAATTATATAAACTATAATTATAGAAGCATAGGAAACAGGGTCATGATAGTCCTGTTCTGTTGTTGGTTGGCAGCAGAATTTTGGGGCCTTATTTTTGTTTGGAACAGGAGCTGCTCATGTGGGATCAGGACTGGCAGGGGAGTTTTTAGGGCGAGCCAAGCAGTGAGAGCTTTTGAAAATTGCTAGGGGAAAATTTGTTGCTTCATTTTTGCAAATTGACAGGCAGATGTCACTGAGGAAACTTTTCAGAACTTGGTTTTCAATATTTTTAAGCCATCTGTATTCAAAGTATTTATAATGTATGATGTCAGTAGCATTGGTCTTTGTTAAATTCTTCAAATGTATGTAATTTTCCATTTTTACCAGCATTTTTTTAGTAAATATCCTATTTTTAAAAATACAAACATACATCTTTTTTTGCTTAGTACATGAAGAAGAAATGTTAAAGGAATCCCAGGTCAGTCAAGAACAATTGAGGGCAGAGCTGGAAGAGGCTAAAATTTCATTGCAAAAGGCAGAGGTACACCTTGCTTCTGGTTTTACAGTATAAATAGACTAGATGAGCATTTGCATAAATAATTATGGATACTTTAGATATGAAACAGCTGTGGCTGTTTGTTGCAAAGTGTGTTTAGAAATTATATCATGTTTTGAAGGTTACTCAGAAGAACTTGGAAACTGAATTCCAGACTGCAGTGAAAACATTAATTCAGGTTACTGGAGAAAAGGAAGAGCGAGAGGAAGAATGTAAAAAAATGAAGGATTTGCTTGCGGCCCTGACAGAGGAGTTTGAGACTTCTACTGCCAATTTGAAAAGCTTGCTGCAAAAAGAGCAAAACAGGTAAGTGAAAGTTTAAATTCGAAGGGTCATCTTACAGATTGCAGTCTGTGACAAAATCAAGAACAATTGGAAATGAAGCTGAAATTTGGAGGTTTTTTGACACCAGTGGTCTAAATGCAGAGAATTTAATGTCATTTTTTTATTTGTAATAGTTGATACTGGTCTATAAAAAGTAAATTTTTGCCCCCTCCAACTTCAATAATTCTGTCTTTAAGAAATACAGATTTCTGTAAGTATATATTTGTTCACTTTTATGTCTGGTATTCTGAAGTTGTAAAAGTGAAATTTGATACGTGTTGCAGGCAGATTCATCATCTGCCTGTTGAAAGGTAAATGTTCTTCAAGTGGTCGTGGCAAGACTTTGTCTTATTGTCCTTTAAGTTTCCAATGCTTTGTACTCTACATTTGGGGTTTTTCATTTACCATTTTCTTAGATCAATGAAATATGAAGACGAGTCAAAGCTGCTTACCTTGGAGCTCCAGAATAAATCTGCTGAACTGGGTAAGGCTTGTAGAAAGGCAGAAAATGAGCTAGGCAGTACTAAAAATGTTTTCTGCTGTTTTCTGGAAATGGACTGTGTCTAGCAGTTGGAGAAATGATTTTACAGTACCTGTACCTAAATTTATTTTTACTCATCTGACTCCCTTTTCTGTGGGGGTCACTGGTACTGGAAACAGTCAGAGGGCTGTTCCCTCCCCTTGCTGGATGTGGAATGATGCTGGCAGGAGCTGTCTTTAAATTTTTTTGTGTTGAGTTTTGGAAATGTTGAGATGTGAAGCTATTTCTATTTGGAGGAATTTTGTTGGGTTTTGGTTTTTGTTAAGGAGGTTTTTGGTAGAATTTTTTTGTTGTTCCTCACACAAGGCACTATTTGTGGGTGATTTTTTGGAGCTTTTTTGAGCGGGAGACTTTTATTAAAAAGTTTCGTGTTAGGATTGAGAGACGAATGGGACTTTTTTGGTCTTTAGGTTGTTTATTTTTTATCTTATTAGAAGTTTTGTACACCATTTACACTAGACAGTGTACAAAGAGAAAGGCACTAAAAAGTGGTCTCAAGACACACTGATTCAAGGTCTTTTAAGTTGTGTTGTTTAATTAACTCTTAACATGTATTTTATTTTTACCTTTCTGCCAATAACTACTTATTTGACTGTCCAAGCAATACCTGTACTGGGGTTGTTTCTATCTAATGACCTTGTGTTACCAACACTGCAAAAAATG